>JAJPUD010025983.1:0-17004 GCA_023553655.1 Myrmecobius fasciatus
TTAAAAATGTAAACATAGGCTCCAGCACCATGTGACGTTAAAATGTAAACAGAGACCCCAATATTGTATGACGTTAAAAATGTAAACATAGACCCCAGCATTGTGATGTTAAAATGTAAACAGAGACCCCAACATCGCATGACAGTAAAAAGTAAACAAAGATTCCCAACACCATGGGATATTAAAAAATGTAAACAAAGACCCCAACATCATGTGATATTAAAAATGTAAACAAAGGCCCCAGCATCATGCGACATTAAAATGTAAACAAAGATCCCAGCAACATGGGATGTCAAACATATAAACAAAGAACCCAACATCATCACGTGATGTTAAAAATGTAAACAAAGACCCCAGCATCATGTGATGTTAAAAAATGTAAACACAGACCCCAACATTATGCATGTTAAAATGTAAACAAAGACCCCAACATCCTGTGATGTAAAAAATGTGAGCATAGACATCAGCATTACGTGATGTTAAAAATGTAAACATAAACCTCAACTTTATATGATGTAAAAATGTAAAGACACCACCATCGTGTGACGTTAAAAATGTAAACAGACCCCAACATTATGTATGTAAAATTGTAAACACAGACCCCCAACATTATGTATGTAAAAATGTAAACACAAACCCCAGCATCGTGTGATGTAAAAATGTAAACAAAGATCCCGGCATCGTGTGATGTAAAAAATGTAAAAAAGTCCCCATCAGCTGCAGGACATGGGACCCAGGGACTTGACTCGGGGATCTTTTCGTCACCTCCTGGAGTTGGGTCAACATCGATTTCACGGGGACTGCCGACCTCTCTCTTGGATCCGTTGGCTGCTGACCCCTGCCTGCCTCTTGGGTCATTGAGCTTTCCAAAGGGCCTCCCCAGTAGGATATCAATCAGGTGGAAACCCACTATGTGTTGGATTACTCTTATTCAAACAGTGGAGCTTTGGATCCTCCGCAGGAAGAGGAAAAGGAGGTTGTTGTTTGGGGTTTCCTAGCTGGGCGGCCCAGCAGGACAGAGTGTGGGTGGGCGGCCTACAAAATGGAGAGGCATCTCTCTGAGCCACTTGGTCTGGACATCATCTGTGTGATCTGGCACTGGGGCTGCCGTGACAGGAACCCAAGGAGATGCAAATTTGGGGAAGCTTTGCTTATTAATTATTTCGGGATACAGAGTATCTCTAGTGCAAAGTGTTGGCTCAGCTATAGCACCCGGCTTTTAATCTCAGGGCTTTGCTCCCTACTTGTCTGGAGGAGAGAGATGGTATCTCTGTCTTCTGTAGAGATGTCAGTAATGGTCTTCTATGGAGGGAAGTTAGGGTGCTCCAGGCAGGGAGTCAGAGACACCCGAGGTTAAATCCGGCCTCAGAACCTTACTGGATGACCCTGGGCCAGTCACTCCATCCTGCTTGCCTCAGTTTCCTCATCTGTCAAATGGGCTGGAGAAGGAAGTGGCCAAGCACTCCAGTATCTCTGCCAAGAAAACCCGAGACGGGCTCCCAAAGAGTCAGATGTGACTGACAGGCTAAAAGGATGTAAAGTTGGTTATCAGCAAAGCTCCTCTTAGAAAAGGGGGTAGAGTTGGAAGCCCTTGACTCTCAGTATTAATTAAGGCGTGACCTGATGGTGTGCTCCATCTAGCCAAGAAAGTTTGTAGGACTGGAGGTTTCATTCGTCAGAGACCCGGGTTCCTAAGCCCGGCCCTGCTGCAGTAACATCCTGTGTGATCCTGGACAAATGTTCTCCTTCTCAGGGACCTCAGTTCCTCATGGATATGATGAGGGGCTTGGATCAGGTGGGCTCCCAGCTCAGATGGCCCGGCTTAAAGTCATTAGGAAGGGGGGGTCATTGCTCCCCTATTTTCAGACCGGGTCAGCCTCCCCTGGAGCCTTGTGTTCCGTTTTGGCCACCACGTTTGATTTGGGGAGGGCACTGACAGAGAGAACTGCAGCTAGAATAAGGTGATCAGGAAGCTTCTGGAGACGGGAGAAAGGAACTGGTGACAGAGAAGAGAATTCTGCCCTGGGGGGGACAGACTTTCCATCCTCACGTGTTTGAAGGGCTGCCATGTGCCAGATAGAGTTATTTTGGCTATTCTCAGATGGCAGAACTGAGACCAGTGGGTAGAAGATAGAGGTTGTCAGATTTCAACTCAATAGAAAGAAAATCTTCCTTCACAAAACTGTCACAAACTAGTTGTTCCCATAGGTAGTAAGCTGGAAAGCTTCAAGTGGATGCTTATTGACCAGAGATTCTTCCTCCTTCCTTTCTCCTTTCTTCCCTTTCTTTGTCTTTCCCTCACATTTCTTCTCTCCCTCTCTTCCTCCTTCCCTTTCTTCCTCTCTCCCTTCTTATCTATTATTTACTTATCTGTGTATTATGGGAATTATCCCCCCATGATGATATTCAGAGTGAAATCCCTTGTGAATTAAAAAAATAGAATTAAATTTAAAATAGACCTTAAAAAAAGAGATTCTTTTTAAGGCACAAATTGGATAGAATGGAGCTTTAAAGTCCCCTTAGCATAGCCTTTGATCCTTTTTAAAAAGCTTATAACCCATGGACAAGTCCTTTGGCCTGGGGTTGGACTTGATGACCTCCAAATTTCAGCCAACCCATCATTCTTTCTCTTGGGAGGCTTCTCCTAACCCTTAGATTGTCTGATTCTGGTAATGAGCATTTATCAAGGGCCAGCTCTGTCCGAGATCCTGGGCTACTTCTGTGGAGCTTGTTTCCCTCATTTCTTAAAAAATTAGAAGAGGGGAGTAGTCGATGCTCTCCATCGTTCTCCCCAGCTCTGAATCTTTCCTCCCCGTTACAGAGGGTCCTAAGGGCTCTGGCTCTGGCTTTCCTCTGAAATAGCTGTAAGACCTTGGGTCACCTTCAACAGTCCCTCCTATAAAAGACCCTTGATCTGGAAGCTCAGTTGGTGTTGAGGCCCACTTTTTGTAATGGAAAGGAGTCCAGATTTATTTTAACAGCACCAAGCCCAGAGTGAGGATTGGGCGCTAAGCAGTCCCTAAGCACTTGCTGGGAAGCGTCCAGGTACACTCGTGTTACCCGCAGTATTATTAGTATGACCATGCTTGAGTACAAATCATAATTATAATCACAGGTGAACTACTGTGCTTGTATCGACTGAGGAACAACTACCAGATTGGCGCCTTCTCTGGGCACAGTGAGCTGCCTTGGGCAAATGAAGTGAAGTGACTTGTTCAATCTCCCAGCTGGAGACGGGACTTGCACTCGGGTCTTCCTTCCTCTGAAGCTCACTCCGTCTGTGTTTGTCATATACTTGTGATATATTTGCCACTCTCGCATTGCACGCGTATTTGTGGGTGATTTCCCCCCTTTTTTGGATAGTATCGTATTCCAGAGCTTAACTAAGCACGGTGCTTGGCACATGGGGCCTGGCCCTAAGATTTTAATGGCATATGGACCGTTCTCAGGGAGACACTCACCTTGTTCAGGCTGGCCCTTTCTCTGAGGCTAATTGTCCTGAATGCTGAAAAGGAAAGAGACCTGGCCAGGCGTGTCTGAGGCGAGTCTTCAGAGTAAGGGTTAAGCATTTGGTGAGCACCTACTGTGCGCTGTGCCACTCACTCATGGGTCTCCAGAAGGCCGCTCCAGTTTGGGCTTGTCCCGTTGGGGTCGTGTTGATCCTGAGCCTCCCAGGAAGCCCCCCCGGCGGCCGACCTCGCTAGCTCCTGGGTGGATTTGGTCCCATCACACACACTGGGAGTGGAGACTCGAGCATCGGCGTAGCGTGTCCTGGCTCGGGTCCCAGCAGGCTGGATGCCAGCGGGTTTGAAACTTCATTGCCGTCGTTTGTAGTAACTGAGATGGGGGCACCCACTCTGGCTTCCAGTGCCATCTGGAGAAACTGAATTGCAGCCTTTCTATGAAACATTAATTTCCAAGTGGCTGATTGCAATTTTACAACCGTTTGTTATGTGGGCTCCATGATTCCGTGACTGTGGGAACATGTAGACCTTTTCTAGGGAGGATGAGGAGTAATATGCTAGGATGAGTTTTTATTATTATTGTTATCTTCTAGGGGGTTTGTATAACAATTCCTCTGCTTTAAGTTGAATTTCAAGTGAAGAGACTGAAATACAGTAGGTGCTTAATAGGTGCTCATTTCTTGCTTGCTCGTTGCTGTTTTGGGGGTAACGCCTCAGCGTGCATGTTCGAGCTTGCTCTCTCTTCTGTGAACATGTGTGTCTTACGCTGCTGTCCGAGATCCTCATGGCGCTGTGATGGCCATGAGGGAGGGTCACGGCTTTTCCATGGCTGCCTGTCCTGTGGCCGGGAGAGCGGCCTGCCCAGTGGGGGCCTTCTTGCCTCCTGATGTGAGAAGGGGCTGGTGGGACCCTCTGGTCCTCATGTCACCCAGGGCCCTTGCCACGTGGCCAGCTCGAGCTTTTCTTGCACACTCACCCCGCTAAGGATGCAGCCACAGAGAGAGACAAAGAGCCTCTGGGCCTCAGAGCAGCGGTTCAAGGCTCTGTGCTGGACCCGGTAAGATCTTGCGAGCCCCCAGTGACCAATGGGTGCTCTCTGGAGGCAGAATCAGTGCCGGGACCTCCCTGGGCGCCCCTTCCCTGCGATGGCTCAGTCAGCCGCCAGGTCCTCAGGGAGAGCCTAATGTCATTCCGGCCTTGCTCCTGGCCTGAGTCAGGTCTGGCCTGTGACCCCTGACACGTCCTGTCTGCATGACCCTGCGTGGTGCTCTCGGCCGATCTCTAAGATTGTAAATTACAAAAATAGTGACGGGCGTGGCTGGGGGGACCACGGGCCTCTGCCCACGAAATCACAGGCTGGGCCAATCCATTGAAAGATTAGTTTCACCACAGGGTTGGACCTCTGCCAGTGGAACCCTTCCTCCATCAGAAGATGCTAAATCCCACCAGTGATTCCCCGACACCCCTCCATCACTGACACCCCATTTCATCATCATCATCATCAATTATTATTATCATTATTCTGTGATCACGATTCCCCACGCAGGGAACTTTGAGGAAACACCTGCTCTGCCGCTCGGGGCAGTTAGCTTCCCTCCTAGAGCGCAGGTTGCGGCAGGTGAGTTCACCTGCTCTTGGTGGAGGACTCCTGTCCGGCTCTGGCACTCTGTGATTATGAAGAGTCAGGTGAGGGCGGAGTTAGAGCGGCCCGGGACCGTGATGAGCCAGTGGAAGAGTCGCGGTCCGCGGAGCCGAGGGCAGAACTGGCCTTTGAGAAGCTTGTTCCCCACGATGTCCCGAGCGAAATCAGCTGGTCACGGCCTGTTTCCTTGGCAATGGAGGGCTGTGGCTGGGAGTCGGGCCAGCTCCGGGGCTGCCCAGTGCCACAGGGGAGACGGCCGGCGGGATTGAATGCTGTCCGGACCCTCCCTTCCACCCAGCGGGGTCTGTTAGGGAGAGGGCTTCCTTCTGCCCTCCAGCATGAGAGGCGATCCAGAGGAGTCCTGGATCCAGGTCCTGGAGATGGGGACAGGACTTTTTCTTCCTGCCCCTGGTTTCCCCAGTGCTGCTGCCTGGGAGAAATGGAACCTTGGAGCTGGGTCTGCTTGATGTAGGACTGCTGCATCCTAAGTAAAGCCCTGATGTGTGATGGGGAAACTGAGGCACGGGGAAATGCCGGACGAGATCACACAGCTGTCAGGTCTTGACCTGACATCTGACCCCAGGGCCATTCCTATCCCATCCTGGTAGCCAGGTTCTGACCCAGGCTCCTGCCGTCTGCATGCTGTGAGCTGGGCCAAAAACACCTCCCTCCCTGAGCCTCAGTTTCCTGCTCTGGAACGTGAGGCTTGCTCCTGGGCCTATTTTCAGTTTCCTCTGGTAGTTTGTGCAATTGTGGGATTTAGTTGGCTTTTCCAAGGAAGCCAGAGGCTCCAGGAGTATGACAATAGAAACCTACCTTAGACTTTAAGCTGAGTTAGTCTGGTGAGGTTTCCCCCCTATTTCAGTCGGGCTTGTTCAAAAGAGCCTAAAGCTTTTAATCATTGGGCTTGCAAAGGGAGTTGTCTCTCTAATCTCCCACGGTTTCCTTTTTCTCCTCTACAAATGATGTGCGGACTGCGGCTGTTGTCTTGTCTTGTGCTTTCGGATCAGCACTTTTGGGGTAAGAAGTGAAAACACTGCACTTTTAAGGCAGCCGAGAGGGAGCCCAAGGTCTGGCTGAACATAGCCGAGCAGGCTGTCTGGGAGCTCACCCACTGGGGTAACTTAGCGGGTTTGTTTTGCTGAGTGGGATGGAGCAGTTGATTGAATGCTCTCACTTAGGGATAAATATTGAAGCTTCTCCCCACTCTTAGGGTCATTTTTTTTTCCTTTGGGAAGAATTTTTAATTACCACTCTCTTGTTTGGTTAGAGTTGTCAGCTGAATGTGCAGGTATTGATGGGCAATCATGAAAGCCAGGGTGTCCATGGATCTCACAGGGGTCCAAAGAAGAGCCGCAGAACGCAGTGGTTAGAGTGTGGACTGTAGGGGCGACCTCAGCCAGTCTCCTTATGTTAGAGAAGAGGGAAAGGAGCCCCTTGAAGAAGGGACTTGTCCAAAATCACATGATTCACAAGCTGAAAGAGGCTTCGGTCATCGCACCTGGGAGAAAGCAGAGGCTGGTGGGGACACACTGCCCAGATGTACGGTGCCACAGGCTGTGGGCTTGGGAACCAAGCACGAGAAATATGATTAACCATCTCACAGAACGGTCTGTGGCAGGCAGGGAAGCCGGGGTCTCTAAGTTGGCCCTAAAAAGGAAGCCGGACCCTCAGTGATGGATAAGCCCATGTCATCACGAAAAGAGACGGCGTTCATGAGAGACGGAGAGGGTTTGATAGATCAAGAGAACTGCCTGCCCATACAGGGACACAAGATCATAATGACATTTATATTATATTGTACTATATCATATATGATACTATATTACATGATATTATACTCTACATTATATTATACTGTATCATATGAGATGATACTCTACTACATGATACTATATTATATGATATATACTATACTACATTATGTTGTACTCTACTATATTATATACTCCATATTATACTGTATCATATGAGATGATACTCTACTACATTGTACTGTATTATATGGTATATACTATACTACATTATGTTGTACTCTATTATATACTCTACATTATATTATACTGTATCATATGAGATGATACTCTACTACATGATACTATATTATATGATATATACTATACTACATTATGTTGTACTCTATTATATACTCTATATTATACTGTATCATATGAGATGATACTCTACTACATTATACTGTATTATATGATATATACTATACTACATTATGTTGTACTCTATTATATACTCTACATTATATTATACTGTATCATATGAGATGATACTCTACTACATGATACTATATTATATGATATATACTATACTACATTATATTGTACTCTACTATATTATATACTCTACATTATATTATATATACTATGCATGAAACAATACAACATTATGTTATACTATAGTTGCTATTTTATATACTCTACTATGTTATATTATACTGTACTATGCTATACTGTATTCTCTTATACTCTATTATATACTCTGCTACATTTTACTATGTGATACTATATTATATTATACTATGCTATACTAATATTATATTATACTCTATTATATACTGTAGTATATTATACTATATCATATCATGTCATATACTATTCTATAAGATACTCTATTATACTATACTATATCATATAGATATTTATTTCTACGTATGTATCTATGTCTGTCTATCCATCCATCTATTCATCCATCCATCTATCCTTCCCTCTATCCATCCATCCATCCATCTTTCTATCTGCCTTAGCTATCAGGGACCTTTGAGGCCATCTAGTCCCACATCTTTATTTTATAGATAGGAAGACCTAGGCCAAGAGAAAAGTGATTTTCCTGGCCACCTGAGGTGCCAAGGAGCTGGTCATGGAAGGGACCCTAGGGGCCCTCTAGTTTTAATTTACAGATGAGGAAACTGAGGCACATAGTGACGAAGTCATTTGCCCATGATCTCAGAAGCACTTTTGGATTTGAAGTTTGATTTTGAATGCTGACTTAAGAGTCCATGTTCTCTGGGGCTCTTCACTCCAGATCAGCTAGCCTTCCCCCATGTGCTCCTGACCTGGAGGAGTTCCGTGTGGCCTCCATGGGGAGGCTGCATGTCCTTCTCACACATTTCTCAGCTATCAGGCACTTAGCCACCCTGAACCAGTGAGGCGATGTCGGATCTGGCAGAATTCAGAAGCTGAGAAATGCTCTTTCTTGTCAGACATTTGGCCCATCAATGTTTGATTTCCTAGAATGGCCAGTCTTCCCTTGGATGGATTGGCAGGAGGGAGAGTTTGTGAAGTCTCCATCCTGATCCTTGAAGCCCAAGAACAGGAGGGGGTTTTCCCCTCCCCTCCCCTCCTCTCCCTTCTCTTCTCCCCTTTGGACGTCTCTGAGCAAAAATGGACACCTCCTTTTTCCCAGTAGAATAAATGCTCAGTCATGTGCTTTCTTGTGAATCTTCTGTAAAATAAGAGAGAGGCCTTCTGCTGGCAGCACAGCACCTTTGTGGGCTTTAGTTTGGACCTTATTTCTTATTATTGATTATTGATATTATCAGATGCTTATTGATCATCTCACTTTGGGCCAAATTCTCACCTTCTTGTGAGTGCTTCCTCACCCGCAGAACGAGGATCCTTCCAGCTTGAGATTTATGGCCATATCATCTCAAGTGGAAAAGGAACATTTACTTGGAATTTTAGAGTTTGAAAAACATTTGACATATTCTCTTATTTGATCCTCCTGACAACCCTGGGAGGAAGGTGCATTAAGGAATCCTCGCTATATTTACTACTCTCATCCCAGCTTCACAGATGAGCAAACACCTTCTTTTATGGATAAGGAAACTAAGGCAAAAAGAGTTCAAGGGAATTGCCTGGGAGTGACATAGCCTGTAAGCATCTGGGATGGATTCAAACTCGGCTCTTCTTGGCTCCAAGCCCCAAACTCCATCTCCTGGGCATCCCCATTTTAGCCTCCTTGTGCCCTATTTCATCCCCTTTAAGCTGGAGAATTGGGGTAGATGGCCTCCTTCAGCTCCAGCTTGATCTAGGCTGATTTGAAAAATAGTCCCCAAGTCTTGCCCATCTTTGGGGACGCTTCAGATTTTTGGCCCGGGAGGCTAACAGCAGCCAGCTGAGCCTGTCTCCTTGTGATCGACAGGCTCCCTAACAGCTGCAGAGAATTCATTTTGAGTCAGGGCTAGCCTAGCTTCAGTCTCAGCTTTCTGCTCAGTGTTATGGAAAATCCTCCCTAGAAAACAGCCCATATCTACCTGCTACGGGACGTTAAAGATTCCAGGCGAACATTTGGTTTTGGAGTCTTTTCCCAGCAAAAGCAGCGTGGCGAATCCGTTAGCAGTTTAGATTTTACAGTGCACAGTGAAAGCAAATAGCTGTGATGTACTTCCCTTTTTGTGGGGGTCACCTGTTGTCTGGTGAGAGCTCAGACCCAGAGGCCATAGACAGTTGTTCCCTGCAGGACTTGGAACATCTGCATTGTTTGGGGATGGGATGGCGTGAGCCCTTCTGGGGGACCCCAAAGTTGTTCTTGACTTAGTTGATGGAGACAGCGCCCTGCAGCTTGGAGGACTGCCTCTTTTTGAAGCCTCTAAATCTTTATTTTTTTTCCATTTTCCAGGTGTCAGGAGCCAGCAATCCTGTGGCTAAAGATAGGGACATAGGATCACGGATTTAGACCCAAAAGGATCCTAAAAAGATCATCTAGCCCAGCCCCCAACCCCCATCATTTTTACAGATGTGAAAATTGACATCCAGAAACACACCCACAAAAGCAGTTCATATCTGAGCTGGGATTTGCCCTCCCGACTAATTCCAAATTCATAATTTTTTCCACTCGTGTTCTGGAGAAATTAGGACCCCTTGGTGTTAGGCAGAAGCCGAGAGAGGCAGATTGAAAAATCTTAAAGATTCATTTTCCCCAGCCTCCCGACTTTGGGACGTCACTTAATATCTCTGAGTCTCTGTTTACTCATCTGTGAAGCTGGGATGAGAGTAACAAATGTACCGAGGATTCCTTAATGCACCTTAAGCCTTTTCTAAAGCACTGTTAAGATCTTCGGTTAGAAAGTGTTTAATATGCCAAATCGTTGTAACCTTTGATTTTTAGAATGCATGGTTCATCACATCTAGAAGCCTGTCCTTTGCTCCTTTTGTACTTCCCCACTTTGGTTGCAAAACAGGTAGCTACTTCTTTCTAGTGTTTATTGAAATCTCTGATGGCCCATGATCAGCCATTGGGATTGAATAGAGCTCCTCTCTGGGCACAGAGTAGGCACTTTAATAAAATATTTATTCATTGACTGATTCATCATATAGCATTAAAAACTTAATTGTTTATAGGAAAACATGTTTAACAGAATTGCACACATTTAACCTCTATCAGAGTGCTTGCTGTCTTGGGGGGGGTGTAAAGGAAGACAGGAGAAAAATTTGGAACACAAAATTTTAAAAAATGAATATTAAAAAACTATCTGTATTACATGTAATTGGAAAAATAAAATATTATTGAAAAAGTTGATTTTGATAAATTCAGGCAGGATTTCTCATGGCCAGAGAAGTTTATGTTTTTTTAAAAGAATAGAAAGTCCAAATGGATGTGGTAGCAATCCCCATCAGGGATGTCTACTAATTCCAGCCTGTACAATTGGGGAGGCTTCTGGGGACTTCATTTTTAGTATCTCACAGTTTTTACATTCATGAGAATGTCAATATCTTGAGGGTATGGACAATTTCATTTTTATCTTTGTATTAACAGGGCTTAGGAACACAGTAGACATTTAATAAATGTTTTGTTGCTGGCTTCCTTCATTGTCTTTGAAGATTTTTGGTATGTGTTTTTGTGTTTAAATATATTATAAAATACACACTCATGTGATTGAAGAGATTATTTCTTTGGAAGCACCCATCCAGGCCTTATGTCCTGATACGATTTAATGTTTCAGTTTCTGGGAAGATGTAAACTTGATATTAAGGGTCATGCCTTTTCCTCTTCTCCCCCTTGTGTATCATATATCTTCAGCTTGGACCCTTCGCTATAGTTGTCACTCAATACCTGCTTGTTGGATGGCTCAATACATTATAGGTAATTTTTGTATGTATATCTGGTCTCCATTAGCAACTTGAGAGGAGGGAATATTTGCTTTTTTGTATCTTTTGTTGCTTCTTAGAAACAGTAAGAAATGCTCATTGGTTGATTTTTGAAGGATGCTTTAACTTTCACATCAGGCTGAGTGGATGAGCTTTGCTGTGTGTTGTACAAACCATGTATCTCCTCAGCTTCTGAGGCTGGAGTCCCGACTTTCAGGACTGGAACTCAAAGTGACATCTGGTACACTCATAGGCAGCTAGAATGGTCAGAGCCCCTCAGGTCATGCAGTCTCATGTTTGACTAAAGGGGAAATTAAGGTTGACTAAGCAACCAGAGAGAGACCAACTCAAGTCTTCAGATGTCAGCATCCTTTCCATTATTCTTTGCTCAATGAAGGGAAATAGATAGTAGTTTGGAGGTGCCATTAGGATTTGAATTCTGCAACAGAGCACCACTGGGGTACTTTGGGAAATTTGCTGGATTGGGAGCTGGAGGACCCGTGTTCACAATCCTACTTCCGCTATTTAATTACCTGTGAAATGCTAGGCGACTCCCTCAAACACTTAGAATCTCAGTTTACCCCCCTCTACAGTGAGAATTAGACTAGATGACCTGCTTCTGAGATCCTTCCTAGCTCTTCATCTGTGATCCTGTAATGATCCACAAATAGGTAAACCAGGTTTGGAGTTGAGACTTTGTGGTTGACTTTGTTATTCAAACAAATGTCCAAAAAGACATTTGTGTTTTGTGTTTCACCACACACAGGAGCTCTGTGAGGCTTAGTGAGGCTTCATCATGTTTCTTTTTCTTCTCTACACTTTGCTTGTATCTTTGACATGTTTTTTTCTCAGCATTCTGCTGCTTGTTTAAATTTTTCTTTCGTTCTAATTTGATTTGCTAAGTGGTAATTCTGAATGTTGGATGTGATTAATTTCAGTAAATAAATAAACTTCCTATAGTAGGCGTCAGTTTCTCTCCTGGGTATAAAAACATACATGGTTAGGGAAGGAAAGCAAAAATATTTAATAAAAATCTACTTGTTCATTATGAAAAATGGTACCTAAGTTAATCCCCTAAGAGAAAATTTATTATCTTCTGACAGTGTCTTTGAATAGTCACAAAAGGAGGATGTTTCCATTTAAATATGGTCTTCTTGCTTTATTCTTTACTCAACAGGAAAAAAATCATTTCCTGAGGGGATACCTAAGTTTGGGGAAGTGACCTTTTTAAACAGAATCATAAAAGTGATGGGAGGTACTCTTGTCATTCTGATTTAGGTGGTTTACTCCTAAGCATTCAGTGTTACTTTCTGACCAGCCCACTTGGTTTGCTGGTCACACATGTCTTTTTTTCCAATTATTAACTGGTATGGGCAAAGCAGCTGATGCAGAATGCAAGGGATACTGAGTTGAACAGGAATTACTCCATCACTTTCTTCAGTCTAGACAGCCATCAAAAGAAGAGATGCTCTGATGAAGTGTTTGCTCTGTCTCTGGCTCATATTGAAAAGAAATCACTGTCTTCAGCACACACTGGTTGTAATGTATTCAGACCCATGAGCCTCTCTGACCTTTGTGTCATGGAAACTTTGGTCAGCTGTGGTGTTCAGAGCCGTAAACCTTTCTTGGATTTATAGTTGTTGACTTTACGTATGTATTTATCAATCACTTTCTTATTTACGTTCTACATGTGTGTATTAACAACCTTGGTGTTCCCTCCTATAGAATGGAAGTTCCTTGTAGGAAAGGCTTACTCCATATGGGTACAAAATGACAAATCATGCCGTAGAACATGGGGTCCATGAACCATCTCCAAGGGTTTCTATACATAGATTTCAGCGGATCCATGAGCTTGGATTGAGGAAAAGAGGATGTCTTTTTTCAATATAAGGCGGTCTCTTTTGAAATTCTGTGTATTTTATGCAATTACAAACTTTCTGAGAAGGGGTCTGTGATGGGAGTGGGACGATAGGATTGCCGGTGGGGTGAAATAGACCGTGTTCGCCTCTCTCATCAAGGGCTTTTCTTGGGAGCTGCAGGAGACATTGATTCACTTTGCACATTGTTACCGATAACATAAAAGGTACATAGCTAGCTGGGGAGCCCTGGAAATTTCCTCTGTGAAATGGGACTGCCCTTTATCTGTCCAGATTAATATGGTGCTCCCTTCCCAGCATCTAGGGAGCCCCTGATGTTCTTATATTGTAGAGCACACTCTTGTACCTTGTTTATCTTCTTGGTCCCCTTCCTAATAGCCCATCCCAAACCATTCACCTTTTTCCAGGCGTATTAATGGGCTAAGTGGGGCTATATATTATGTTCAAGCTCCATGGGAAAGGCTGGTTTTTAAATGAGACTTATTCCCCCTCTTTTTTTAAACCTGGTTTTTCATTACCACTGAGGATTTATGATGCAATAGCTCCAAGGCAAAGCTAGTCAGGATGCCAGCTCGGCTAATATTTAGGAGTTATAAGATTCTGAATATTGGACAAGCTCTTAATTACTCAGAATCTGTCTTCATCTTAATAAAAGTTGGATAGTACCCACTGAAACAATATGG
The DNA here is from genome assembly GCA_023553655.1 of Myrmecobius fasciatus. Lineage (NCBI taxonomy): Eukaryota > Metazoa > Chordata > Mammalia > Dasyuromorphia > Myrmecobiidae > Myrmecobius > Myrmecobius fasciatus. Next base: position 13,768 of record JAJPUD010025983.1, read on the forward strand.
CTGTGTTTGCATTTGTCTCTGGATGTAAGTGAATACTTTTTCTTAAAAGCTGTCTCCCACCCAACAAGAGCTTTGGAATTAATTTGCCCACGTCCGGCTTAAAATGCAGAATACCCTTCTACCTGGGGGATTTTGATGGTTTGCTGTTTCTCCCTGACACCACAGATCCAGATGTCAGTGATAGCTTCCCCCGTGTCTCTTTAGTCTGTTTTTGATGTCCTAGGTAAAGGAGAACAATCACTACTTCCTAGTGCTTTCCAGGCATCTATGAAAATATTTTGCTTTCAGCAGAACCGCTGTAGTGCACTGTTCTCTGTGGGGGGGGGGGGGGGACGGGACTATGGCACTGGGGAAGGAGGCGCTGGAAATCCCATTGTAAGCCACAGCTGGACCAAGTGCACATCTCAGTTCGGCCAAATATTTTGACTTCTCGTCTCCCTCGAGGGCCTTGGCATGTGCTCGCTCACCCAGTGCCCTGCCTGGCCCGTTAGAATTGCTGGCTGACGGCTGCGTCGCCATAGATAGTCCCAAATGTAGGGCCTGGAAGCCCTGAAGGCCTGCCTCCGACATGGACAAATCACAGGGTTGGCTGGATCCACTCACCACCCCACAAAATCTCCAGACTCCTTGGCCCCGGTCTCTCATCCATGGGCTTCCCAGTGGGCTGTGCTCTGTCCTCGAGACCAGGACACTCTTGTCCAGTGTACAGCACCAAGCACTGGGCCTGGCCCCCAGTAGTTATGTAATTGAGGCTTTTCCATTCACGCATTAATGTCAGCATTAGAGACTGGACCTGGAGTAAGGAAGAGTTCATTTGTGGACTCAGATGGTCATTAACTGTGACCTAGTCATTGACTATTGTCTCCCTCAGTTTTCCCATCTGCAAAATGAGCTAATAATAGCAGCTGCTTTCAGGGTCAAAGGAGCTAATGTAACATTTTGCAAAGCTCTGCCACTTGCCAGTTATTCTCACTGAATCCTGGATTTCGGGTTCCAAGGGACATAAGGGCTTTTTTGGTCCAGCCCCCTCATTAAGTCACAATGACAATTAAGTCACACTGGAACTCTGGATGGAGCCTCAAAGGGTCAGCCCTCCGTTTATGACGCCACACTGCCTTCTCAGGCAGATGCACTAGAGCACAAATGTTCAGTCTCATTGTGACCTCCCCTGTTTGAGTGGTGGTTTTTTTGTGCTGCAAATGACCAGTGAGGTTTTAGTGGGCTCTTCAAGGTCCTCACACAAATTATAGTCTCCGTAGGGCCGCGTGGCTCCATCAAAGGTGAAGGATCCTTCCCTGCTTGGATGTAATTGGAACATTTAAGAGGCAGCTCTCTCAACAAGGTAGCTCGCTGATTGAGGAGGAGGGAGCAGTTGGGGATGCAGAGGATTAAAAGAGAAGAAAGGAGATCATGGCCCTTCAAAACCAAAAGCTCCACCAAAACTGGTCACAAGAAGAGTGTTGTGGTGAAGTTAGGTGCAGAAGAAAGAGTCCCGGAGCTGGAGGAACGGTCTCGGGTTCCGATGCAGCCTGGCTCAGTTACTGAGGGCGTGGCTCTCAGCCTCAGCTCCGCGTGTGTAAAACGAGAGTTTGGGGCGAGATGACCTCGGTGATCCCTTCTAGTGTTAGATCTGGGATCTTGTGAGGTGCCCTCGAGGGTCTCTCTGCTTTTCAGGGACTTGCCTCCAGAAAGGCCATCTTCCTTGACAGTGCTTGCATATAGTAGGTGCTTAATAAATGCATTTTAAGAATGGCAGTTTAAAAGTCAAGGATGCAGGCAGAGAGCATCCCAGACATTCAGAAGCTTGGAGATGCCATATTGGGATGACAGCAAATAGAACGCCTGAGGGGTCGGGGTGGAACAAACCAGGCACTTGAGCAGCGGCTTGTCTGAGTCAGTAAAAAGATGAGGAAGATGGTGTATTTGGTGTGGGAGCCAGCTTTTGGTTGAGGCCAGTGGAAGAGGTCACCCAGTGTTCATTAGAATTAGCGTTAGACCTGGATGGAAGTGTCAGAAGGATGCCTTAGCCCTATTCTTAGCTTCCCTCTTCCCAACTCATTACCCCTCCCCTCCAATCCCACGCCACAGGTGAATGCACCGCCTCCCAGCGCTATGGATCCATCTCCTCTCTAGTTCAGGCTTCTTAGATAATCTCAGGGCCCAGAACTTGTAAGAACTTTTTGGAGAACTTGATTTCCTTTGGTTTGCTTTGTGATCTTGTATTTTATGTAGTTGAAAGCATCATTCTGAGAAGGGGGTTCATAGGCTTCATGATTGTCCAGAAGGACCTGGGTCCAAGAAAAGTCAGAATTCCTGCTCCATACTTGAGTGTTGAAACCCAGGGTTACATTTAGGGCATCTTTGCAGGAGAGTCCTCAAGGGGCTAGCGGATTCCCCGTAGATCTCAGCGGGTGTTACCTATCCTTGCCCCTTGTTACCATGGGGACCCGAGTTGTTCTGTGCCCGGGTTGCGTCTCAGGAAGAGTTTAACAGTGATGCTTCCCGGGGCCCCTGATCTGTTGTCTATATATCTTTATCCTCCTTTGTGGTAATGAATCCTGCATGTATCAAAAGCATATGAATTATTTCTTACAAAATATAAATTTGCTGGCACTATCCACTGTCAACTTTCAGCTTATTATCATTTTTACATCACCTTTGCAGCTCATAAATCACCTCCCTCCCCTGCTCAGGGAGCAGGTTGTAAATCGGGAATGAAAAACCTGTCTCGGACTCAGCCGCCGTTTTGTCATGTGATTTAGGGCCCACCCTGCACTCCCCTTGGGGCGGGCTGGGCGCATGTGGTGCAGGCCCATGTTTGTGTATGTCGTGTGTGGTCCTTTCCACGGTGTCCCCAGAAGAGCCTCATCGGCGCCATCTTCATCCTCGTGGCCGCGTGGCTTGTGCCCATGGGTCCGTAGCTTCTGGTTTCCCGGAGTCAGCTTTGGGAGGGTGATTCGAGAGAATGTGGCTCCTTGGGACACTTCAGACCTCTCTGCTCTCCTGACGGACCAGCTAGCTCAGCAGTGTCGGCAGGTGTAGACAGCGGCCCTGCACCGGGCCCGCCACCTCAAGGGTACAGGTGGCAGGGCCCAGGTCAGCACAATGCGCCAGCTCCAAGCCCACATCCTCCTCTTGGTGAATTAGCAGCGTGATGTTTGAAGGACATCCCAGTAGAGAGTGCCTATTGATTCTTTTTACCCTCTTGTTTGAATCATCCCTTCTGTTGTTTTCAGG
>JAJPUD010025984.1:2995-17004 GCA_023553655.1 Myrmecobius fasciatus
GCAGGGTTCCAGAAGCCCGCTCCGCCCTCCCAGTCATCCCTCTCCGCCCCCGCCCCGAAGGGGCTTGCCCCCCTCCCGGTCCGACCCAGCCCCCCAGGCCCAGCCCCGGGACGGGAGGGGAGGCGCCGCCGGGCTGCCGGCCGCCAGTCTCCCGATCGCCCTCCGGGACTCCCCCGCTCGCACTGTCTGACTCCGGTTCCCACAGACTCGATGCTTAGCGACCCGTCGCCATGGAAATCCCCCGACGCGGTTCCAGCTGCCAATGAGAGAGAGGGAGAAAGAGAGAGGGGCGGGAGCTAGACTAGGGAAGGGGGGCACCCCCTCCGGAGGGCCGGTCCCGGGCCCTGGGCACCGCCTCCCTCCCTCTGGAGCTGGAGGGAACTGGACCGACAGCGCCCGGGCCTGCAGGTACCCACGCCGCCCTACGCGTATCTCTTCAAGCTCTGCCCCCCCTTACCCACTCCTCCTCGGCGTGGTCCCTCCCGGAGTTTACCGTGGAATCGCGGGTCCGGCTCACCCAAGTATCCCACGTGCCACTTGCCCCAGTCCGCCCTCCCTACCCCCTTCCTCTCCCAATTACACCAGAGCTTTAAAAAAAAAAAAATTTGACAAATCGATGAATTGTCTCTGCCAGTTCTAGACATCACCACAATTAACCCGTGATGCTCATAGAACATGGAAGCGTCTGAGCTTGGAAAGACCTTAGAACGGAGACCAGCTTCTGGGAGGTTCCTGAGGGCAAGGGTCTGGCGGAAGTGACCTTCCAATCCTAGGGGCCAAAAAGCAGAGAATCCCAGGCTTCCCTTTGAGCTGGGTTCAAATGCTGTCACGCTACAGCTGTGACCCTAGGTGATGAGTTAATTCACTTGTCCCTGCCTCTGACCTCATCTATGAAAGAAGGTTGGACTTGAATGATCCCCAGTGCCCCTTCAAACTCAGTATCCCATAAATGGCCACGCTGGAAAGGATCCTGGAACAGAGACTGTCCCAAGCAGAGGGGACCTGAAAGTTTATGTTACAAAGGAGGAAACTGAGTCAGAGAGAATAAGCAATATCTGGATGAGTTCTGGTACAGTGCTTTCCCGGAGTTCATATTGTAATGGGGGAGCCCAAAACACAGATGGAAAGTTTCAGTGGCAGGACAGATGGAAAGGTCCCATAATCCTTAGGGAACAGAGGCAAAGCAGATGGTAATTCGTTAATGTCATTTCTACTGATAAAATCGTATCAGTTTCTGCTGTTGAACCATTTGCCGGTGCCAAAGGCGTTGGTAGCAGGAACTTTCTTTTCTCAGGCTTCACTAGCTGTGGCTGCAGTACTCCCAGAAGCAGCTGCCAGATTGGGGGGGAGGGGGAAAGGGGGCTCAAGATGATAGCTTCAGAGGCTGGACTGGAAGGAGGGCTGATGGCCCTGTGAAGCTGCTACTCCTGGCAGTTAGTGTTAGTGGTATCAAGGAAAGTGGCTCTTGGCTGTGAGGGCTAGGCTGGAACCAGAGCCAGTGGTCCAGGATGCTGGGCAGTGGTCCAGCTTGAGCTCAGGGTCCTGGGCTGTGTCTATCAGGATGTGAGGGAGATGCTGCCTTATAAATGCCCCTTCCTATCTGTGCCTTGGGGGGGTCAGTGAGGCTGGCATGGCTGGTGGCAGGCAGGAGCTGCTGGCCTCTTCTCCCCAGGAGTTACTTTTCTGCATGGTAGCTATGGGGGCTGGAGGGCTGCCTCTATCAGAAATAGGGAAATTTAAAAGAAGGGAGAGTTGGGGGGGAAGATAATGTAATTACAACTTGCCATCCATGCTACTCCCTCTGAAAATGAAAAGCAGATGGAAAGGGAGACGGCAGGGGATAGTGCTCAGCCACGGGCCACGGCTCTGGAGTGCAATCTGGATCAATCACAAGATCCCAGGGAGGGAATGGGACACCAGACCCCCAAGTTTAAGACTCTCTCATCAGGCTGCATAATATCATGCTATTCAGTGGCCCCTTTTGATGGCTGCCTGTGGGTAGAAGCGACCTTGAGACTGCACAAGTTCAGGAAAGACACTGAATGTGTGCCTGAGGGAAGCTTCTCTCTATTGCCATCGTGGACATGAGACAGAAAGACACGGTTCAAATGTGATCCCTGACATTTTGGAAGCTTGTCCTAGTTTCATTGTGGGGAGGATTTTTCTTATGAAATGGGCTCCACTTCATTGGGCCAGTTGGCCCTGCCCTCTCGGGCCCAACCACAAGGATCTCTGCCCTCTGCCATTTGACAGCAGCAACCTTGTCTCTGTCTTCTCTCCTCCAAGCTGAACATCTCTGGGTCCTTTCACCCATTCTGCTGGGGCACGATGCCCCTTGCCCTCAAGAAGTTCTTCTGCTTGTCAAAGCCTTTCCTGAAATGTGGTGTCTAGAACTGATCACAGTGATAGCTGTTGAACATCTCTGATCTCCGTGCCTTTGAATCAGCTGTTTCCCCTGCCTGGAAGGTCGTCCCTCCTTGCCTCTCTCTGGCTGGTGGAATCCTTCAAGGCTCAGCTCAAGCTCTGCAGGAAGACCTTTCCTCATCTGTCTTTCAGTGGCCCCCCTCCCACGGTGCCATCCTACATAAGGTTAGCTGGCACCAGCTTTGTATATATCTTGCAAAAATCTATATCTGTGCGAGCCATCTCTATTAGGCTGGAAGCTTCTTGAATGTCAGGGACTATTTTGATCTTGTTTCTGCATCTCCAATGCTTGGCACATAGTAGGTGCTTAGCAAATGCCCATAGGTTGATAGATGGAGGAGGGGGCAGATGATAGTAGGACAGTCATTGATGGTCACTGTCCCTCTTAATTGAGCCAGCAGCCATTCCAGAGGCCCTAGTTAGATCTTCTAAGCCCTTGCCAGCTCCATAGCCCTTCCCCACCCAACAGTGCCCCCAGGGACCCACTATTTTGTATACCCAGACCCTCCCCTTCCACACATATACACATAGCAAGAATCTCCACCACAGACGTGGGGCTCTGCCACTTACTTGTCCTGTGAACCAGGCTATATGACATCCTCTTTGTGACTCAGTTTCCTCATCTGCTAAAAGGACACTTCTAAAGGACCAGTAAGGTCTCCTCTGCTTCTTGATGTCAGTGATCCCTTAAGAGATCCAGCACAGCCTGGTTTTGAGTCTGATTTCATACCCTGCTTCTGTCACTCAAATTTTTTAGCCTTCCTGGACCTCAGTTTCCTTATCTGTTAAATGAGAGGGTCACACTCTGAAGTTTTCTTCCAGAGGCTGAAATCCTCTGAGTCTCAGATTCTGTGAACACACCTTACCTTGGAAGCTCAGCTCCAATGCCCCTTCCTCCATGCAGTCTTCCCTGATCCCCCCACATACACCTACTTCAGCCTTGCTTCCAATCACCTTCAAAATTCACAGTTCCTCGTACCCTGACCCCAATTCCTCAGGTCCTGAATCCTCACTCCCCAACAATATGGCAGCACTTTCTGAAGGAGGTGGGATCCAGGTTAAAGGATAGGAGAGAGCCAGCTTGGCCAGCAGTATTGGGAGGGATATGGGAAGGGGGCAGAAGTTGAGACAGTTGCTCTAAGAGGGAACCAAAGTGTTCCTCCTGGTTAGGCAGTCTGTGGGCTGTGGTAGAGTGAGGGGCCCTCCTGGACAGGTTCACTAAATCAAGCTGAGGTGGGGAACCCCATATCCCAGGAGCCGGGGGCAAAGGCACATGTGGCTCCTAGGCAGAAACCCCAGGCAGTGCCAGCACACACATATGCAGCCCATTCTCTTCCCCTCCGTTAATTCTGTACCTCTGCCTCCCACCGGGCTCTTCTCTGCAGGGGAAAGGTAGGATGTGCTAATGTTCTGGGCCCACTCAGGCTGCCAGCCATGGGAATAATGATGATGAATCACCTGGGCGTCACACAGCAGGTCCTGAAGCCTTGGAAAAGTGGAACTAATCAGTATCTGCCACCCCCCAGTACAGGGCCCCCTTCCATTTCTCCTCCCAAAGTTGGGGAAACTGAGGCCCACAGCCTCTGAGAAGTCAAATCAGTAAAGGAGAGCCATTTCCTATTGCCACAAAATGGATTGTACCCCTAGTCAGGAAGCTGAGCTTATGAGCAGTGCCCAAGGGGTCAGACCTCTGTCAGTCTTTCTCTTCATTGGCAATGTGCCAGAGATTCAAGGTTCTCTAGCCCTGTGTGTCTGTCTGCATCCCCCTCTCCTACCCTTCTAAATTCCTTCTTCACACACACACACACACACACACACACACACACACTTCCTAAATAGCCTCTCAAAATTAATTATGTTTCCCTAATCATTAATTAATTATGTTTCCTTAACTAAATAGCCTAAATAGCCTCTCAGAATTAATAATGTTTCCTTAACCATTTGGGGGGTGGGAAGGAAATAGGGGTTACATCCATGATTTCATCGGTGTGAAGATTCCCTCCACTGATACAGGTCAGCAACCCAAGTGCAACCTAAAATTGGAGAGGTTACTGATGTTTACATAGCCAGGATGCACCAGACAGAGAACTCAGACTCCAGATGGCACAGCCAAAGGGCATCAGGCTCAAGAGGTAAGGACCTTACCAGCTTTGCTACTTGTTATGAGACCGTACACAAGGAACTGAATCTCTTTGGGATTTAGTTTCTTCAAATATAAAATGAAGGGGTTGAAATGATGACTTCTGAGATCTGTTCCAGCTTTGGAATCTTAAACCAATAGACTCTAGTTTGTAATTTGTCAGTGAACAATGGTGCCATATTGAGCAATGTTTTTAATAATGTCTCTCCTTTTTCTTTTTCTTTTCTTTCTTCTTTCTTTTTTTATTTTTAAAGAAAGCAGTTTTATTATTTTGTGCAGTGTTTGGCATTTTGATTGTACTTTTAAGAACTGAAAAGGATGCAGCCTCTCCTTTTTATATAAAGTGGGGAATTCTGGGTGTGGAACATCACATACACTGTCAGACTTGCTTGACATTTTGGTTTTGCCAGACTGCTTTACCTCTGTGTTTCACTATTACTTTATTCAAAGTTTGAGCCCAATTTTCTCACAGAGGACACACACACACACACACACACACACACACACACTTATTGTATAGTATTTATCAGATTTATGGAAGGCAGGTTTTGTAGTTACAATTTCACTATTCCATTTTAGTAAATGTCTTTGCTAAGAGCTATATCTATGGGCTGATTGTTAATGAGAAGTACACTAGTGGGGGCTTATGAGCTAAAGTGTTAAAAAAAAAAAAAAAGACAACTCCACAAGGAATATTCTTAAACTTAAGGTGCCCTGGAGCAAGGTTGGGACAAAGGGATAATCTAGGGAGAGTTCTGTAAATATTAAAATGGCATATATCAATAATTTTTATCTAAGATATAGAGAAGTAGCTCAATGGGGACTAGAAAATGGATTGCTCCCTTATGTGCTTCTTTGTTATTTTCCTCTTATTCTTAGATCTTATGAGTTTAGATGATCTATAATCCTCTTCCCAGATTGTATCTGGGACTCTAAGTAGTCATTTATTCATTCTTTCCTTCTTAGTTGGACACAGGTTCCATGAAGGAGTGAAGTAGAGGTTGGGTTTAGAGGAAAAGCTCTTGTTCACTTCTTTATGTACTCCCTCTAGAACTAGACATTTAAACAGGGCTAAGGTGGGGACTCCAGGCACCCCTAAGTATATGAGTAGTATGCCATTTGGCTAAAAAAATCACTGAATGAAGCAAGGTAGATGGAGTCTGGCAGGGTGAGATGAAGCAATCTAGACCTTCCCACCTTCCCACACCCCTTTCTCCCACACCTTAAAAAGGCTTGAGAAGTCTAACCCATCCCCATGGTCTCCCGATGAACAGCAGCGCCAGGACCAGAGATGTCCCTTCCTGGGGTCACAGCCACCCAGGTTTTGGGATATTTCCAATACCTCAAGCTTGTGGGATGGTCCTGGGAGCTCAGAAACAAGATGACATTCAGAAAACAGAAGGCAAAAGTGCCCCTGGATCCACTGAGCATTTCAGCTAAAGTTCCTGGAGATTTATGGATAGAGATTTCAACATAAAGTAGTCATTTTGGGCTCAGAGCTTTAGCCTCCTTTAAAAAGTGTTAATTTCCTCAGCACCCTCCCTCCCTGTCATGAAAATAGTTCTTGTTCCTGTAAAGCTAGGGTTACCTTTTTTTTTTCCTGAAGCAATTGGGGTTAAGTGACGTGTCCAGGGTCACATAGCTAGGACATGTTAAGTGTTTGAGACTAGATTTGAACTCAGATCCTCCTGACTTCAGGGCTGGGGCTCTATTCACTGCGCCACCTAGCTGTCCTAGGGTTAACTTTTCAAAAAAAATTAAAAGAAAAAATTGTATTTATTGGGATATAAACAGAACCAAGAGATTTTGTAGATAGTGTATATTTGATATATCTTCCCCCATTCACATAATCTGAATTACAAAGTACTTTCTTTCCAACAATATGTAAGGTAGGCAATGAATGCACTATTTATTCCTATTTTATACAGGGGGAAACTGAGGCACCGAATCACAGATTAAATGATTAACACTAATAAGTGTTAGAGATGGGAAATGAACCCAGGTGTTTTTGCTCTCCTGGGCTGCCTTTCTCTGTGAGTTCATGCACTGCCCAAGCTCTTAGCCATTACACGGAGGAACTGCTAGCTGAGGTCATTCTCCTAAAGGGGCCAGTCCAGAAACCAGAGCTGAGAAATGGCTTGCTTCTCAGTGCCCCAGAGTAACTCAATACCCCTCCCCGTGTAGGATGTTGAAACCTGGGAGTCACATTCCCTCCAGTGTCACACGAGACCAAGCCCTGGAGGGCAAGTCAGTAAGAAGAGAAGTAAATTGCTATTCTAGAGCCATCAATCTTACTAACTTCTTGCCATCGCCATTACCACCTGACCATTAATGTCATCCTGACCGCCATGAACATGATGAGTAATATCATCCACCATCATCCCTCTTATTAATATAATCAGCAGCAGCAGCAGCATCCTATGACTGTGAAAGGTACTTCCACCATCGTCCAATTCAACCAAGAAGCATTTATTTAGCACCTTCTGTATACCAGGCTCTTGGGGACACAGACACAAAAAAGAAGTGGTGTCCCCAAGGAGCTTTAATGGGAGAAAACTGAATGCATTTGACTGACTGAGATGTAGACATGTTGTTATGTAGGAAGGGATGACCAAATGATCCAGGAGTTCCACAAAGGTCACCCATGAGATGAGCCAGTGGTGAGGAGGGAGGGCACACTGGGCATAGTACAAAATCACCATGGCCCAGTTTATTAGAAGTTGTCTCTATCACTGCTATTGTCATCATCATCACCACCAATCTTATTTTATTACTACATGTTTCAACAACAAACATTAAGTACCTACTATGTGCAGGTCATGTTGAAAGATGGGGGGGGGACAGGGCCTGGAGCTGTGATTTCATTGGCTTCAGGGACTCTGGGGAAAGTACTTTCTTCACTGGGCACTTATTCAGCAACATATAATCTTAGAAGCAAGATGATTTGCCTACTATGTGTCAAAGGTGAGATATCAGGCCCTCTGATCAAGGTCAACTCATGACCGTCACACTATCTGTTCGAACTACAGACCCAAAGCCCCAAATGGAAACTAGACCTTGCCCTCAAGAAGCTTCCAGTCCAATAGAGAAGATCTAGTCAGTACATTAGCTTTTGGCAGTTGGAGCTGTCCAGCTTCCTGGGCGATTTGTCTCCATTAAAATATAAGCTCTTGGGTCATTCATGGATTTTCTTCATAGATAAAGAGCCAGAAGCCCATTTGGTCCAACCGTCTCCTCTTATGGATGGGGAAATGAAGATCCAGAGAAGTCTGAGTAGGATCTGAACTCAGGTCTCCTGACTAGAGGTAGGTAGGCTCTTACCACTGGACCGACATAATCCCAAGAACACAGCGAGCACCTTCTCAGTGTTTTCTCATTCATTCCTTCTTTCTTTTCATTTAAACTGAACTTTCTGCTCAACTCTAGCCAGGAGGTAGAGTAGACCCAAGAGCATCCCCAAACTGTCTCTCCTCGTACAGCATGTTCTTGACTGGAAAGGTACAAGACTTGCCATAATCATCCCTCACACAAACAGCAGGCTTGCTTATGTAGGAGAGAACCAAGTGCAGAGTCTGGACTTCATTATGCAGAGAAGTGAAAACTGAAGAGGGGTGCAGGGAGGGTGGAGAGGGGGAGCTTCATCAAGCCGGGAGAGAAACAGAAAGAAGCAAACGCTCCAGAACCAGGAGGACCAGGGTGGAAAGGGCTAAGCCTTGAGAACAATGGTGCATCCCAGCCATGAAAAGTCAGGAGGGCCAGCTGTGTGTGTGTGTGTGTGTGTGTGTGTGTGTGTGTAAGAGTAACTCAGATGCTGCTGGAGGCCTTGCCTGCTTGCTCAGTCTCTGAGAGGAGAGCAGGGCTGCTAGGAAGGCATCTGGCCCCAGCGCTGAGGCCCAGGAGACAACTGGGGAGTAGAGCAGAGTGCCCTAAGGGGAGGGTGAAGGAACATATAGCACACCTCTGCTCAGAGTCCAGACCCCAGCACCAGACTCATCTTCCCAAGTTCAAATCTGGCCTCAGACACATTAGCTGTGTCACTTATTAGCAAGTCATTGAACCCTGTCTGCCTCAGTTTCCTCATCTGTAAAATGAATTGGAGAAGGATTTGGCAATATCTCCCCCGAGAAAGCCCCAAAAAGGGACAGGAAGAGTCAGACATGATTGAAAAAAGACCAAACTACATTAGGGACAGTACCTTGGAGAGCAAAGACCAGGCAGCTTCATCCTGGGAAAAAAGCACCAGTCTTTGAGTAGCACTAATAATCTTCTGGATTATTATTGCTAGAGGGAGAATAACCGCTGATGTCCAAGCTAGGACCTACACGAGATGTTCCCTTACTCCTTTGACCTCTCATGGAAGTCTCATGGTTTTATGTATATAGAGCTCTATAAGGAATAAGTTGTCCCCTCTGCTCACTGTGAAAGGTAATGGGGACACTCTGCCCAGGGCATGCATCTCTTAGCCCACAGATGAGGAGATACTGCTAGGGACACTGTGCACCCCACTCTTTCCAATGCCAGAAATTTCCATCACTCTCATGACCATCACTATCCCCATCCCCATCTTAGATTCATTCATGAACTGGAAAGAAATCTTAGAAATGATCTAGTTCTATCCCTTTTTTTTTTTTGTTTTTTGCTGAGGCAATTGAGGTTAAGTGACTTACCCAGGGTCACACAGCTAGGGAATGTTAAGTGTCTGAGACCAGATTTGAACTCAGATCCTCCTGACTTCAGGGCTGGTGCTCTATCCACTGCTTCACCTAGCTACCCCCTATCCCTTCATTTTTAAAAATGAAGAAACTGAGACCTAAAACAAGTTTCTTAATGTATGTGCCCAAGTCACATGGCTGGTTTGGTCATTGAGACTGAAATTTAGTTCTTCAGAATCCTTGTTCAGTGCTCACAACCTCAACCATTATCATCTCCATTACCATAATCGGTGCCTCCATCATGACCATTATCATCACCATCATAGCCATCTCTTCCACCATCATCACCATCCTGCCAATATCACCATCTTGACCACCTTCCCTGTCCTTGCCATTATTATCTTCATTGGTCATTTCCACCATCATCATCATCCCCATTACTGTCATCAGTCACCATTCTACCATCATAACCATCAAAAGCTCCCTCCCCTCCCCACCTCATCACCATCATCGCTAGTACTGCTTCCACCATCCCTCTGGCCCTCATTGCCATCCCCAATGTCATCACCATTTCTTCCATCGAGATCCCCCTCATCCACTTTGTCACCATCTCCATGATCTTTCACACTATCCCCAATCCTTTCCCCACCATCATTACTGTGGCCATTAGTTCTCCCATCTCTACCTTTGGTCATCACCATCACCATCTCTCTTGTGATATATAACTGATCAACTACCCTAGCAGGCCATCGAGACAAACTGGGCCAAGCAAGATCTCCAGTTGTTCAAAGCCCTCCTTCCACTAGAAAAATTCCAATTTAAGAGGAAAAATCAGCTTTCCCAGCTGTCCTTGGTCAGATGCCCAGCCAGCTGGAGGGGGTGGCTACGAGGTGCTACTTCCCTTCCATTGCCCAGAGCCACCTGCCTCACATCTTGCCCAAAGCCGTCACCAAATCCAGTTTCTGACAAAGTCCAGGTGAATCCTATGGAGAGAGAGTAACCCAGAAGTCCAACACAGGGAGATGCACTCATTCATTCGTACCATCCTGGGACACGGGCAATGGCAGACTGTCCATCAGCTGCATCACTGAAGCCAGTCCCCAGACACTCCCCCAGCCTGGGTCAGGTGTTTGTGGGTCTGACTCTTTTTCTAAAGATCTGATTGTCCAGAGGAATATTGCCTCAGAGTGACTCTCCCACCAGATGGTCGGAAAGAGAACGAGGGGATTGTCAGAGTGGTATATAACTCCTTCTGTCTCTGGAAAACAAAGTTCTCACACTTTCTCAGCCAGGGGCTGAACCTCCAGGCTACAGACACACACCACCCCCAACCAGCAGCCCATTTTCATCCTCCCTGGTGGGAATCCTGTGTGCCCAGGAAGCCAACTTTGAGGCCTTGTGGGCTTTTGTCATTTTGGGGAAACTGAGGCCCATCCAGGATTGAATTGGAGGACCTCCCCTACTCCACGTTCATCACTCTTTGCCATATCCAGTGCTGCTGGTGCATCATCAGAGATTCATACAAGTGAATAGCTCTCCTTAGCCCCCATCCACAGCAGCTTCCGGGACATCAACATTTGCCAGTGGGGCCCTTTCATCTGCCAATGTGTCACCGCGTGTCAGGTTGACAGTTTGTCACATCATTCAGACTGCCACTGTCCCATCAACGCTCTAGGCCCACCAGGGGCAGCCCACATAGGGACACTGCCATAGCAACCCCTGCCAGCCACCCCCAGACATCCGCTGGGAAGGTCCCTTTGTATTCCTACTGAAAAGACTTAGACCTTCAGAATGTTCTCATTGCCCAGCACACTGTGGGGGCTTGATACAGGTTAATAATAATAACTCTGCTCATACCCCCCCAAAAAAAATTTCATAAAGTACCTACAGAAATGGGTGGAAAACTGTGTGAGTATACAATAGCTGCCTGCAGGAAGGGCTGACTCAGTTGAGCCCAAAGCACTGTTCTTGGGAAAGTAGAAAGAGGAAAGAAAACTTTTGTAGTCTTTTGGAAGGAGCTGAATTACCCTCTGAACAAAGACCCAGGGCAGCTAGCAAGCCCAGCAGAGAAAGGTTGAATATCACCCTTGGAGGTGCCCCAGGCAATGTCCAAAAAAGAAATAATTATTAAAAACTTCTATTTCCCAGCACTTGGAAGTCTCCAAACTTTTTTTCCTAACTACTCTACTCAGTAGATGGTCTTGGTGTTATACTCCCCATTTTTCAGATGAGGAAACTAAGGTGAAATGAGGATGGGGAGAGAGGAAGTGATACTGGAGCTTTTCCAGCTAGGGAGGGCCAGAGTTAGAGTCTGAATTCACATCTCTCCAAAATCAGGAAATGTTTATGTCTATTTATTTATTTATTTGTTTGTTTATTTTGCTTTTTTTTCCCCTGAGGCAATTGGGGCTAAGTGACTTGCCCAGGGTCACACAGCTAGGAAGTGTCTGAGACCAGATTTGAACTCAGATCTTCCTGACTTCAGGGTTGGTGCTCTAACCACTGCACCACCTAGCTGCCCCTGTCTCCTTCTTTAAAGTACAAGGTGAAAGAAAATATTTGGAAAAGAGTCTTTCTTTTGAAGGGACTACTATATTTTAAAGACATGCTGCCTAAGGAAAGGGGGCAATGAGATGCTGTAGGGGAGAGCAGTAAATTGACAGTCTGGGGACTTGAGTTCATACTGCTGACATAGTACTCCCATCAGCCTCAGTTTCCTGGGCTCATCTGTAATATGAATAGATTCCAGCTCTAGATTGAGGAGCCTGTGGGATCTTAAATCTGTCTTCCAGGATCTCAGTTTCCCCATCTGGAAAATACTGAATCGGATAGAAGCCCTCTGAGGTCCCTTCTGGCTCCAGCTCTATGATCTCCTGGAAATAGAGAGATACTTTTTTGTAGGGGATGGATAGCAAGAGTTGGTCTCCACTGCCCAGTGATGACTTCCCTTAGCTGTTGCCACCAGCCAGCCCCTGATCTGTAATGCGTCTCCTGCCCAATGAGATTCTAACCAGACATCAAGACTCCTCTCCAATGTTACCTCCTTTATGATTACTGTGATGGAAAAAGGCTGTGGTGGAAGTCCCAGAGCTGCCTTCAAATCCAACTCAGAAATCAGCTCAGCCATGCAACCAGAGGCATGCTTTGACCTATCTGGAGCTCAGTTGTTCCACCTATAAAATGTGGGATGGAGTAAAAGACTTTCAAGGTCCCTTTTTAGCACATTAACCTTCCTGAGCCTCAGTTTTCCCATTTGTAAAGTGAGATCTTGGAAAACATTCTGGTCAGCCCTTGCCTTTAAAAATGGAATCCAAGGCTGAGAGAGAGTAACTGAGTTGCTTTGGATCACAAAGGCATAGAATTAAGGAACTACTAGTGGGCTAGAGCACTATCCCACTCCCTCCCTGTTCATATCCAATCAGGTGGTTTGGACTTGGGGACCCTGGCCTCAGATGATAGTTTTCTTTTCACATACTCTTTGGCTCATTAAGTTCCCCAGTCCAGGACCCTAGGGATGATTTCAATTATACTAAATTAGATTATAGCTCACACAACTAAGGGACTCTACCCAAAAGGGGGAAAATAAAGGTATTCAGTGTAAGATATTAATTGGATGTGGGGCAGATCATTTATACCTACATCCAAAAAATACAAATACAAAAATGTGGGTTGACAGAACAAGATTTAGATTTCTAGCTATTGTAACAAAATGTTGGTTGATTAATATTTAAACCTCATCAGATTATACAACAGTTCTGCAATGCTGTCAGTCAGTTATTTTACATTTCACCTCTGCATTGCACTGTCCAACTCCACTCCAAGTATTTTTTACTGGCAATATTTAGGTCAAAACTCATACACTCTCCTGTCCTTTTTGATAAAGAGGTTGTGTGTGTGTGAGAGAGAGAGAGAGGAGGGGGAAAGGAAGGAGATGAGGTTGGGGGGAGTTAAGCTGTTGCTTAATTCACAAACTTCTGAACCTTTTGAAACTCACAGAGTTACCTTCAGGTCTAGTCACGATCATTTCAAGGTTGACCTATTGAGGAAAGGGGGAAAAGGAAGCTAAGATAGTCATGTTCAGGGCACATGAAAGGGAGTGGGGTTGAGGGATCTGAACAAGCTGCTCATCCTTCCACTCCACTTACAGGTCAACTCCGATCCTAAATGACTCACAGCCAAAACAGCCAGCCTTAAAAGGTTTCACTCAGTTAACTGGAACAAGGGCAATTCTGAGCAAGCTCGATGGGAATGGGGGTGGGAAATGAATGGTTCTTGTGGCACAAGTAGCAAGCCGAAGAGCTGGGATTTGAATCCAAGTTTTCTGCTTTCAAATCCAATACTCTTTCCACCACACCACAAATTAGTTGAACCAATATACTAGAAATAGCGATTCTGTCTAAACCAATTTACTTATTCAGTACCATACTATCAAACCACCAAAAACTATTTTATGAAGCTGGAAAAAAATAAAATGTATATGAACAAAAAATCAAGACTATCAAGGGAATCAATTTTTTTAAAATGTGAAAGCAGCTGAGCTGTACCAGATCTCAAATCATACCACAAAGTAATAATCATCAGAACTATCTGAGATATAGAGCAGCAGATCAGTAGAAGAGATTAGGTACTTATTATATAGTAAATGACTATAGTAATCTAGTGTTTGATAACACAAAGATCTCAACTTTGGGGACAAGAACTAACTATTTGACAAAAACTGCTGGGAAAACTGGAAAGAAGATTGGTGAAAACTAGGTATGGAACAATAACTAGTGCTATATATCAAGATAAAA
>JAJPUD010025985.1:0-17004 GCA_023553655.1 Myrmecobius fasciatus
ACCTCCCCAGAACACTTTGTGTGGCTCCTTCCCTTGTCATCATTCCTTACCCTGGGTCACACTCATCTATGTATTTCCTTTGGAACAGAGCCCCTATTTCCCTTGTAAATCTGAGGGACTGGAGGGAAGGGCCTATATCATTAAAAAAAAATTGTATCTTTAGTTCCTAGCACATAATAGGCATTTAATGTCCACTGAATGCATGAAGTAAGTATTGGTTCCAGGTCATTGGCTAAAGCCTCTTAGCAAGGAGTTTGAGTTCTCCCAGTCAGTAATGGCTTGCAGATAATATGGAGAGCAGCCCCTTGGCTGGCCCTGCCCAGCTTCTTGGTCCCAAGAGAAGCCCAGGCCAGAGCTACCAGAACCTCAGTGGGCGCTGCTACTTCACTTCTCGAGTTAGGACTTAAGCCCAGAAGGGCTTAACTCAGAAGGGAGGTTTGGGTGTGCTGAGCAGTACAGGTTCAGGGCTACCTCGAAGAACCACGCTGCAGCCCTCACCTTTCCCTGCTTAGTCTTACCCAGCGGGAATCCCACCACTTACAAGCACAGGCCTCTGAAAACCACCAGAGGGCAGCCAGAGCTTCCAAAACCAAGCCTTCCAAATGCCTCCCACCCTGGGCACCTCCTGCTGCTGCCCCAAAGCCTGGGAGAGTTTTGAGCCCCAAGTGAGGAGGTCAGGCAGAGAGGCAAGACCACTTAAGTGAGCAGCTAGGAACCCTTCTGTGCCCCAGGGCAGGTGCTGTTCCCGGCCAGGCCACTTTCCTCACCTGCAAAGTGAGAGAGGAGTCTGGCTTCTCTGTCTGAATATTCCAGGAGCCTGAGCTCACAGATGGCAGGCCACCTTTGAGGACCCCCACCTTCCTTGTTTTGGGGGCCTCATTCCCAGTTCCTCACTCCTTTACCCCCTCTACATTCACTTTCAAGTACTTTCCCCAGCCCAGATTCCACTGTCTGATGCCCAGGATGTTTTGTCTGAAACCAGCCAGCCCCTCTTCACCGCAACCCCCCCCCCCCCGGGCTGCCTTCTCTTTGGTGTCCCAACTTCCAAGTCATTGTCTGTCCAGACAAAACTGACTCTAGAGCGAGCTGCCTCTTTTTTTTTATTTTAAATTTTATTTTACAAAAGGAGAAAGAAAACTGATAGGCAGTTATACTGACTTACAATTGTTCTGTTTGCTTTTTTTTTTTTTTTAAAAAGTGACATGAAACACAAGTAAAAATAAATACGTCATAGAAACGACCAGTTGTCCAGTCTCTGGGACAGGAGATGTCCTGCCTTACAGAGAGAAGAGGGAAGCACATGATCATTCGTGCGGGCCAGCCGGCCCTGCTACAGAATCTCTTCTTTTTAATCCCCAAAGGTGGACTGAAGACTCAGATGCCATCCAAAGGAAAAGAAAACCAAAAACCAAAGCCAGGTACTGGGGTCCCAAGTGCCTCCCCACCCCTATCAGCGGTGTGGCTTTAGTGCTTGTCCAGCCTATTCCCTTCTCTGCCTCCCTTGAACCTGGTCCACTAATTAGCCCTACCCCACCCACCCTCAGTAGATGGTGCTCATCAATTCAAGTTATAGAAAAAAAATGTCAGTCCTGGGGGCGGGGGCAGGGTGCTTCCAAAGTCTCCCTATCCCTCATGCTGTTCTTACCCTCCTAAGTGCAGTTTGATGAACACGTCCAGATTGGAAACAACTTCCTAAGGTCAGGCTCTTACAGCTACTAATGAGTCCTGGGTTACATCACAGTATGAGGTCCTGAGCAATATACTTTTACCCTCAAATCATCATCCTTTTGGAAGGAGGAAGGGAAGAAAACATGTCACTTCAACTGCTGTAAAGATTAGTCTGCCCCTTCCTATATTGACAAGTTACTTAAATTATAGGACCTCTTTAAAAAAAAAAAAAAAAAAGGCAGATGTTCACAAAGGCACTGGGCCACGGCCAGTGGATATCTTGTTCTCATATAGCTGAGTGCCCTAATTTTGGTTTGAGGGTTTGTGGTAGGTACAAGTTACAATCTGCTTAGCCAAGAATTTAGTAGTTTTAAGACTCATAGGACAGAGTAATGAAATGGGACAGGCACATCCAGCACTATGCTCTTAGGCAGAAAGAGCTGAGACAGTCAGGGAGAAAGATGAAGAATGATCTTCCAGATTAACACCCTCAAGACCAGTCCAGGGCTAAAGCCTTGGGTCTGAACCAGGGGCAGATTTCAGCCAAGTCAGAGAGCTTCTTCTCTGATCCTCTGGAGAGACAGAGCTCATCCTCACTTGGGTCAGGCGCCTGTTTTCAATGTGTTTCAGACTGGTGACTGAAAGGGGCCAGTTTTCTTTCATGGGTATGACTTGGCATGAAAGGGAAGCCTATGCTCACCAAAGGGAGAAGCTGGATGTTATCAATCACTAAGAGAAATTGATAGGGTATAGGGAGGTCATAGCCATGGGAGATGAGGAATGGGTTCTTCTCTCAGATGAAGAGAAGAGAGGAATGTCAGGTACGTATCAGACATTCAATTAAAAGACACATGACTCATGCTCAAATAGTGCATCTTATGTTTGCTATAAACAGGATCCAACAAAAGAAAATGGGTTCTTGGCAATGACTGAAAGGCCCTATTCTGCTAACATTACTTTGAATCCCATCAAGAGAAATTGCTAGTTTGGTTTTTTTCAACCAGGTGGCAACAATGGATTTTTGAAATGTCTAGTTTTTTTCTTGATCCATGCTCCTGGATGAGGGAAATTTGGGGGGAAAATGGATATGATTATGAATTAGAGGTGTGTGGAAATCACCTTGACTTTTTAGCTAGAAAGCAGTGTCTGACTAGGAGTTGTCTCTAGCTTAGATGTTACTGGAATCAGTACTCCTATATTTAAGGAGTACAGAAGCCAAGTTAAGTCAGAATCAGAAATATATTTGTATTGGATGGATCTGCTCTGGAACACAGATTTATTCCTTTTCCACCTAATACATGAACCATAAATGTTGGTAACATCTGAACCAATTCAAGACCACAAAGACTTTTAAAATATGGAAGAGTGTAGTTCAAATCCAAAGTTAGTTTCACTATAGTTTTCCTGTGCCCTTATGACGAAGAGCAAAATCTATAAGCAGCAAATCTACAATAAACCAGATGTATATGGTTTCAAAAGCTTAAAAAAACAAAACAAAACAAACCAAAAAAACATCCCAACCCATAGATGTCATCCGCTTAAGAATTACCTTGGATACACTACCCTCTTCTTTATTCCATCTTTACTATACATAATCTGGACAGTGAAAGTTACTGCCATTTGTCCCTGCCTTAGCGAAAGCCGGCAAGAATATGATTTTCATGGCCTCCATGACACCATCTGCTTCCCTCACATAAACAGCACACACGTGTGTACACAAACATACATGACAGACACACACAAAGGCAGCAGTAAAGACAGGGTTTTGTTTTTTTTCTAAAATTCATTATAAAACCCTCAGAAACTCAGATCCCCCAACCATCCCACTTTCCCACAAAATCTACAACTGCAATCATCAAAGAAGGCCGCCTTGAGCAAGACCAGCCTCCCAAAGCTTTGGCCTTCAGTGATGGAGCAGGTGTATGTAACTGTGAGAAGTAACCCCTGGTATCATATGTGAAGGCAGCAGATAAACGCTCCCATTACAGTCAACCCTGTGAAACCATGCATGACCTGGCAGATACCAAGGGGTCTTGTACTTCTAGCATCAGTTCCCTATCTTGTAGGGGGATCTGTGATCCTGGTCCCTGTGCCAGTTCCACCTCATTAGCCTGCCCACCAACTCTAGTGACGAAGTGATGATACAATCAGTGTCAGTGGACATGCAAAGAGGCAGCAGGAAAGACAATCTTCCTCCTCCCAACACATAACTCAAGACCCTTCTTGTTACTGGGTCTTTGGAGCCACCAGCACAGATCAGGTAGTGAATGAACCCACTGAGTCCAGATTGGTTCCCTTCTACTGTGCCAGTTTAAACCTGAGCCTGCTCCAATGGAGCTCCTTCACTGTCAATTCATGGGAAGTGTCTGAAAGAGAAAACACTGGTTTGAACTGCTATTCTTAAATTAATCAAAAATAATTTGCATAGCTAAACTGTAGATCTAAGGCTTCTATGAGTAGCAGAGTTAGGTATGTCTGACAGAATGCCTATGAAAACAGAGAGAAAGCAAGCTCTAAGGTTCCACTTTTGGCATTTTTAGACAACAGTACGTACATGTGCACTGGTATATATGCACACACCCCTATCATCCATCTTCTCTTTTTCCCCTTTCTTGGGAATAATTCAGCACACCTAGTCCTTTGAACAATGAAAACAGTGTTTGGACAGAAAATTCACAAGAGATCTTACTCCTGGGGTCAGTCTAGTCATGACCTCCTCAAAGAGCTGGGAGGAGACAGAATGACCCACTCCAAGAACTTGCTGAGGAGACATGGTTATCAGCTTCAGCTGTCCCCCGGGAAAGCATGTCAGGCAAAGGCTTTTTGTTTGGCTCAGCCTTCTCACCTCAGCTGTTTACAAAATCTAGTAACTCAAAAACCCAACACCAATCCTAAGAGAGGCAGTGTTCATACTTAGCTTAGACACAGTCACCAGGAAAAGGTTGAGCCTAGAATGACCAATTTGCTTCTGAAAATGGAAATCAAACCCAGGATTCAGAGAAGGGGAGGAATGGTGTTAACAATTCCTTCCCACTGGAAAACTGCCAAATTCATCATATTTGTCAAAGGATATACTTTAGGAGCTGGGAATATTCCTTATCCTGAAAGTAAGTTTACGTTCCCCTCCTTCCAAATTTACTATCAACAGTAGACAAGCTGTGAGGAACTGAAAGGGCAGCCAATGCACCAAAGCCTTAAGCCCCTTTCCCTTTTCAGGAGTGAAATACACTGGAGGTCTCAAACCAGGACAAATGTTTCCTACCTTTTCACTTTGCAGCCAATTTCATGTCTCCACACTAATCCTAGGAAATCATCACCTAGAAAAGCATTGGTCCTAACTACAGTCTATACTTTGGTCAAATCCTCTAATTTCCATCCAAGACTGATTCCCTGTCCATAGAATATTTCTCACAGACAACCAAAGGGTCAGGGAGACCTTAAAACTCTCCATTCCCATTTGCTTCCTATCTCCCACCCCTCCCCCTCCCAACTCCCTCCCCCTAATGTAAATGAAAAAAGAAATGAAAACCCCCAATAATAAATAATTGCCTTCATGAAATAAATTAACATGGAGATTTCTAATGGAGGAGGGAACAAAGACATACCACTAGGCCAGGTAGTTGGGGGTTCAGTCTTAATAAACTCTCGAGTTCCCACTGATCCCACCACTGAGAAACTCCACACATGGCAGTGAATCTTCCCCTCCCCACCACCCACTCCCTCACAGGATACACACACAGCTTCCCTTCAAGAGGTAAAGCAACAGCTGCCCAGAGACACAGACATGTCAAGGAGAAACACAACCTGGCAATGTGTAATCTTTGTATTTTTCTTCAAATCCTAAAGCAAATGCAGCTCTGAGAATCTGCATCTCAGACAGTGGGGTCAAACCAGGTCTTCTTTGTCACCCCATATCTAGATGGAATCGTGAAAAGGCAACTCTCCCAACCCTGAGCTGAGTCCCTTCTATTTTACCCACTGTTCAAGCTGGAAAGAAGCCACTACATATTTATTTCACTTAAGAAAAGAAAATTTCAAGTTCTCCCCAGCCCCTATCCCCCAGAACCCTCCCTTCCTTCCTTCCGTGCTGTCTCTTTCCCTCTCTTTCTCTCTCTCCTCTCCCTCTCTCTCTCTCACATACACACACACACACACACACACACACACACACACACACACACACACACACACACCCCACCATCTGGCTGAATTCCTGCTCCATCCCCAAGAAATGACCCCACTTCATATGGGAATCTCAGTCTATCCTCCTTTGTCCCTTTTGTCTTTGCTCTCCACCCACCCACCCTGCCCTCCCCAGACCAAGCTACTAAATCACCCAGCAAGGCAGCTCTCTTGAGAGGGCTCCCCAAAGCCAGAAACTGGATGGAAGCCTCCAGACAGAAGCCAGAAGAACCAATCTTCACATGGACTCTCCCATTCAGTCAGGCAGACAGCACAGGTTGGGGAGACAGGGAGAAAGGCAGGATGTTCTCCTATCTCTGGTCCCCAGTCCTCAAACTCCCTCCTCTATAGCAGTCTGGATTTTCTCCTTCCTTGCTAAACAGCACAGAACCCCTGATAGTTAATGACAGACAGCCCCTGTCTGCTCACTGTTCTCCCTTTCTGGGCCCTATCTTCAGAGCCCCAATCTTTGCCTTCCAATCCCCATGGGGGGGCAGAGTGAGGTGAAGAGGGATTCCCCAGCTATTTCCCTGTGATTTCTATCACATCATCGTCCTTGTCCTCGTCTTCATTGGAGCTGCACCCCACCTCCGAGACCTCGTGGGAGTCAAAATGAGGCACCTGGGACCGTAGGAGACTGCCAGCTGGGTACCCCGAGTGGGGCGACATATAGCCTGGGTAGACTGACATGCCCCGGGCAAGGCTGCTGGGCAGAATGGTGGAGGGAAAGGGTGCAAACATCCTGGGCTCGGGCAGGAGAGACTGTGTGAAGGGGAGCGAGTAGCTAGGCAGCATCCCCGTCACAGAGGGGTTCAGCATGAAGGAGGGGACACTGGCAGTGGCTGAGGTAGCAGCAGAAGAAGAGCTGACTGGGCCAGCTGGCAGGAGGGGGTCAGTAGTCACTGGGAATACCAGCGGGGAGTCTGCCAGCAGATTGGGCAGCTGGTAATAGGAGGAGCCAGTACCCATGTAGAAGGAGTTCCCCGCCTGGGGGGTGAAGGGATGGGTGAGGTTGTGGTTTAAAGAGACTGGTGGCATGGCAAATCCACTGGAAACTGGGTACCCGTGTTCATACGGCTGCACGGGGGCTGGCAGCTGGCACTTTTTGGGCGGCCGGCGGGCTGTCTCCTCTGTGGCAGATGGTGAGGCCGACTTGCGTTTGTTGCCCCGTAAGTCCAGTACTGGGTGCCCATCACTGGGCTGGCTGGTGGCCGGGAGGGAGAGGGCCAGGCAATGGCTCCCTAAGCGAGGCTCGGGCCCTCGAGCCGTCCCAGGGACTGCGTTACTGTCTGTAGACCGGGCTGGGGGGCCGGAGGAGACGGGGTTGGTGCTAGGCGAGATGTGATGGGTTTCTCGAGCAGCTGCAGCCTCTGCATACTGCTGCAATTCACTGATGATCTCAGGGCTGTCGGGGGAAATAGGTCTGGCCAGCTCCTCTGTGTTGGGGGGTTTGGGCGACGAGGCACTATGTCTGCCATTGCTTGTGGACTCTAGAGACGGACCCTGGGATCCTGGGAGCAAAACATATATATATATTCGGGAGTTAGAGAGGACACGGAGGCACTGACTGCTTCTCGGAGTGCTCAGGCCCAAGCTGATCCCACCCACCCAAGGGCTGGTTCACATTGCAGTGGCTCTAAACCTACGATCAATGACCTCCACTACCTAAAAGTCTTCCATCCATCCTGAGTACTCAGTGAGGGGCAAGGCATTGGGCCCTGCTTCTAGGACTTCTGCCCTGGGGCTAGGCTAGACTCCAACCAGGCTTATTTCTCTTGGGAGATGAAGAGAAAAGAGCGGTCAGAGTGTGACTTATTCCAATAGAGTAACAGAGTCAACCAGGCACCTGAGGCAGCTGTCCGGCGATCATCGTCAGCCTTTGGTTTTCCAGTTGTCCTGATGGCAAAAATCCTCCCATCACTGGTCCGGATATATGTCCCTGAAATGGACAAGAAGACTAGATCAAACTGCCATGACGTATCCACACCATGAGATGCTTGTGAAGCAGTTAACAGTGCCAGGACCACAGGAGGTACTTAATAAATAGCACATTCCTATTCCTTCTCCCTTCTCCCCATTCTGTGAAGGCTTCAGGCCAAATTACATTTGACTGGCTACAAGTTATGCAATTAAGCTTCAAATTCTTGTCAATACAACACATCGGGGACGGGGTGCTGGGGCAAGGGTGCACCGAAATAGGAAAAGGGTCGAGCTACTAAAACTCTGCAGCATTAAGGTAAAGAAGTCCAGGCCCCAGGGCAGCTAGGTGGCTCAGTGGATAGAGCTCCAGTCCCGAAGTCAGGAGGACCCGGGTTCAAATCTGGTCTCAGGCAATACTTCCTGGCTGTGTGACCCTGGGCGAGTCACTTTATCCCCCCAAAAATCCAGGCCCTACTTCAACTGGCTTGATGAGTAGATCAGGGGAAGGAAGTCACTTAAACTCTGCACCTATTTGAGTTTCCCACACATCACAACTCCAGACCCTATCCCTAATGCTGTTTTACCAGCCACCACCCGCTTCTCAGTCCTCCCCTCACTGCTGGCGAGGAAGAGAGGCCCATGCTCCATCTGCCTTTGAGTTTTCAGGACTCAGGCTGAACTCGCCAGAGAGCTCTGCAAAATGGATAATGCACTGCCCTTTGTACTGTGTCATTGGCCTATTTTGAAGGCACATGTGTTTCCCCCACTAGGTTCAGCAAGAAATTTTAATAACATTTCCTTGCTAGAATTCTGGGAACTCTTTGGAGTTGATCAAGGTGAACGGGTGGGCCTTGCCTGAAATATTCTCCAAATCCAGACTATAATCTTATTCAAAATTTTCATATCCAAAATTGTTTATGATTTCCTTTAGCCCACCCTGACTATTTCCTTAATTCTCCACATCCTCCCCTAACTTGGGAATGGCAATAGCACCAGAGGCAGCCGGTCTATCCAGACCCTAGGCTCTCACCCTTTGTCCCACGGATGATATGGATGCTCTCCCCAGCGCTGATTCTTGCCTGCACATCTGTGGAGCTGTTTGTTCCAGGAATGACAATATCTAGTAGATAAACCAATACCTGAGGTTATAAAGTTATATATCTAGGCTAATTCATATTGATGGTTGGGAAAGCTGAGGGTTTTTTTGTTGTTGTTAAAATTCTTGAGGGAAGATGATCACTGCCATAGATCTAGATCCAGTGAATCTTTACACCAAGGCAATCTCAAAACCCATTATTCTCAAGAAAGGCTATCTATCTTGACTGATCTCATGCCACAATTTAAAAAAAAACATTTTCTAAATTCAAACAATACTTTATACCATACAAATACTTGATTATGTACCAGCTTGTATTTTTCATTTCATAAATGTGCATAATGCATCTCAAAGTAGGGAGTGAATGAAGGATGAAGACAGTTTTCTTACATCCTTTGTAAGACACAACAAAGGACTGAATACATATTAAGTACTTATATGCCTGTGGAAGGAAAGCATGAACCAAGCAAAAGGGGCATTCCTGGGATTGTGCCCGAGCCACTGACCTGTAGTAGTAACAATCTTCTGCACAAGGACCCCTGCGCGCTGTAAGTAGTTGATGGGAAAGTTAACTGCTGGGTTGGATGCGGAGGCAGAGACGGAGCTGCCCAGCGGGACATGCCGGGGCATCATGGGGATGGGGGTGGACTGCACGGGGCGGACACTGGCCACAGGCTTGTCATCGCCTTTCAGGCTTGGCCTCCTGAGAGAAGATGAAGACCCAGAGGTAGTCAACATGAAAGGCCGGTCTTAACTTTTGCTTGGCTGGGTTTCAAGAGTCCCTTCTAAATAGGATGCTCTAACTTACTTGGAGGGACAGCCTTTGATAGTGAAAACAGATTAAGAACCAGAAGACATGAGTCTATGCCTGGCTCTTGCATTAGCTAGCTGTGGGGTCTTCATTCATTTGGCCTATTTGAATCTTCAGGCTCCTCAGCAAAAAGTAATCCTTATTTCACAGAAGTATTATGATCATCCAATGGAATTAATGTGTAAAAGCACTTTGAAAAGTCCAAAGTAGTATTACATGAATACAAAGTGCTTTGCTATTCCCTAACTGAGCTGCTGATCGTTGAGTACCTGGCTAGGGACATACTCCCTCTGGCACCAGAAATTAGGAAAGGAAGAAAAAAACAGCACTAATATCTTCCAGTTTTCCCATCCACAGGGATATTTTCAGTCTTCAGTAACATCTAACAAGCAAAAGAAAACTACTCCCTAGCCACTCTCTCCTTTGTGGCAGGGGCATAAATGTCCCAGGTAGGCAGGGAATTTTTTTCACTGTCCCCACCCCTCCATTACATCAACTTCCTCATATCTACCTGCTACCCCTCCCTTCCTGCAGCAGGATTAGATCAAGAGACCAGGTTAATGGCAGGTTTTTCATCACATATATTGAACAACTGAGGACACTGTTTTCAACATAGGTACCAATTCAGTTACCAGCCATATCCCAGAGCTCACAATCATTAGGAGGGACTTGCAGTGCCTGGCCAATCCAAAAGGAAAAAGGAAAGAGGGGTAGAACACAGGAAAAGAGGGAGTAGAAAGGGAAAAGAGAAAGAGAAAGAAACTTTCAGAATCAATTTAAGCACTAAGAACTAGATGTTTCTTCTAGAAATGACTTTGGGGGGCAGGGGAGATGTTAGATGATTTTCAATTCTTTCAAACTCAGGATTCTCATTAAGAAATTTGACTGATCCAGTTTTTTGACTGGATCAAGTAATTACACCTTCAGAAGACACGTAGGAAAAAGTATAAGACACACCATGGATGACAGAGGCTGTTCAAACCACTGAGTGGAAATAGGAATTTCTCCACTAATATCCATGTATTATATTTTCTTGCATTAATTCGTACTGTAAGAGAATGTGAAAAATATTTTTACAGGTTCACTTTTCTGGGTCAAGGTGTTTAAGTATGATGGTTGAGCTCTACATTCTAGACAGCAGGTAGTATTAAAACAAGTTGAAAATTATAGAATATCAGAACTAGAACCCTGGAAATCACCTAATCTAACAACAAAGATGAAGTTGGAAAAATACTTCCAACTTCTTGAATTTAACACAATGGAAAATTGCTTCCACAAACTATCTGGGGATGTTTACATGCTCACCATGCTGAGACACAGAACACTAGACAGGATAAATTACTGGATTGGTTCAGTAGAGCCACTTCATATTCTTATCTAAACTGATTACTAGTTTTTCTGTTACCAAACACAGAGGGACAGATGAGCAACTTCCAAGTTTTGCAAATGTTCACACTCCCTTGATACACTAAAGAGAAGATAGGTATTCTATTAAAAGTTATATGTGTTACAGACACTAGCCTTATAAAGTCACTGCTAGGTGTGCTGTGGTATAAATACTGGCACCAGTAGATGTGTCTAGAGCTAAAGGAGAACCTCTGCCCATAATCACTCAGCATCAGAGAGCCAGAGGCTATTGGTTCAAATCCCCTCCTCTGATGCTGCTTGTGTAATTTGTCATTTAATCATCTTACAATTAAAGTGAGGAGACTGGCACAGAAGGTCTCTTGAGATCCCTTCCAACTCTGGATCTTTGATCCCATAGCCAGCCACTTTGACACCCAGCCTAGAGGCAGGAAGGAGTCCCATTCAAATCTAGTCTCAGCTTGTTAGTAGCTATGTCACAACCTTTGTCTCAGTTTTCCATCTTCCAAAGGAGGATAATAGCTCTCTTCCAGGGTTATGGTGAGGATTCAAAGTACTTAGCAAGGTTGGGCACATAGAGCTAGTTGAATATTAGCTGTTATTGCAATCACACAGCTCTGACCATCTCTCCTTTACAATATTTGTTTTAAAAAATGAACAGACATATGAAACTAGGTTGTCCCATGGAAAGCAGCCTGGGGTTGGGGTGGGAAAAACCTATACCTAGAGTCAGAGGGTGTGGGAAGAATTCTCACTTATGGGGAGCAAGTTATGTCCTTTCTTTGGCCCTCAGTTTTGTAGACTGATGTTCATTATGGTCCCTTCCCATCTCTCAACCCTGTGATCACTTTTCCTGTAAAATAAACTACAAAACTGAAATAAGCACTGCAAAAGAAAAAGCACAATCTTCCCAATCCTCCCAGACATCTTTTGAATGGATGCAGCTTTTAGCCTATCTCATCTTGTTGCACAAAATATCACTATTTACCTATTTCAAACACAAAGATGAAAATACAATTTATGCTTCTAGATACTTAAGAATTACTCATTTTATTTAATGGGCCTAAAATATATGAGCCAAAGCACAAGGAAGTGATACATCAATGTTTATGCTTCTAGATACTTAATTACTTGTTTCAAAACATTTAATGGGCATAAAAATATATGAGCCAAAGCAAAAGGAAGTAATACATCAATATACACTTTCTGAAAAACCTTAACATTATAGGACAGTCATCCACTTGGAAAAAATGGAAAACACAAAATATATTAAAATTAACAATTTATTTTTTAAGTTCCAAATTTTTTTTTCTACAAAGATATAATTAATGTGGCTCCAGTTAGTTTGTATCTTAGAAATTAATTTGGCATTTTTCATGTAAGAAACTTAAAAATAGCAACAAAAATGTCATATTATTGTCTGAACATGAGAAATTAAAATATAAATGAACTATATTATAAAGAACCTTATCAACAGTTGTCTGAACAGTTCTAGGAGTTGTGCCCAAGTAAATTAGGTCTGCATACTGTACTCAGTCACCAAGCTGGAGCAGAAAATGGGGATAGAAACCCTTACATCCAATAACCAGCTTCCCAGCATAGCTCTTGAAAGACTTGCCCTCTTCTAGGCAAACTGCCACTGAGAAGGCAAATTATACTGGGGCAGGGGAAACCTTACCAGAGATGTTACATCAGGGTAATGAGGATAGCACATATGAAAATAAAGGAGTTCCAGTTTCAGGCTTCTCATGTCATAAAACTTAGCAGAGCACACAGCTTCTATTTCTTGGGACCTAGAGGCCAGAAATTCAACAAGCCCCACCCTTCCCCTCGCAGTAACATAAGCACAAGCTGCTGGAACAATTCTGCTAAATATACGCAGTGTTCTAACAATGCAAAGTGTAATCTTACAAGTTGTTTTGTCAATGTTGAAAGAAAGAATATATTAAATCGTGGTTCTAGCTCCTGGAAGCCTCTTAGATTAGGACACTTACCAGTTTCTCTGGCTGAAGGCAGGGATACTGGTTAGGCTCTGGTCGGTGGCAGGATAATACTGAGCATAGGATGGACGCGTGTAAGGGACAGATGCCCGCTTCTCTTCTTCATAGCTTTTTTTTGCAGCTTTTTTCTCTGCCTTGGTCAACTTGTGCTCCTTGCGATCCAGGAGCAGCGATTCATGCTGGAAAGGCTCCTGCAGAAGCAGGGAGGTTTATATACTTCTTCCTCTGCACACCTACTCATCTGACCCCCACAGAGCATACAAGTTCCCCACTGTCATGTAGCTTCATTGCATTAGAAGAAGTGATGCACAGGAAGACTTCTGAACCGATGCATGATGAAGAAAGCACCAGGAACCCTTCTCCCCTCCCCCCAACACCGCTTCCCCATGATCAAAATGTGATTGGAAAGAACAAAATACTGAAACTGAATGTGTAACAATCAAGTTTGGTCACAGAGAAGAGGTGAAAAATCTTTCTGCCTTGGCAGAGGCAGAAATGGGGAAACTGAGACTGATGCACATGCATCAATTCTGTGATGGTCAGATTTTTTTGAGATTCCCTTCCCTCCCTCCCCCCTCACCCTCCCAAGGCCCACAGAGCAAGGAACAAGGAAGGTATATATTTAGAAATGAAGACGATATAAAAACAAAAGACAACATAAAATGTTTTAAAAAAAATGGGAGTTAAGCAGCTGGGTCTGTTCTTTCAAAGGTACTAATGAAAATGCTTCAAAATAGAAGTGAAGTTTTGTTTTCCCCTACCCAGAGCAATTCTGAGTAAGAAAAAAAAAATGGATACTTTCTGCCACTATGACCCATACTCCTGGGGCACAGGGCAGATGGGGAAAGGAGAAGCGTGTTACAGAGGGAGTCCCATTCTTCCCTTCTATACAAACTATCACCACTAGAAAAGCAGCATTAAATCACAAGTTCCTAAGAAAGGAGGGTCTGTGTATTCTCTTTGCTATCTTGATGCCAAGAACAGTGTCTGATATAAAAGTCAATGTTTAATAATTGTTTGATGAAGCAGACTGCTTTGGGCAACAGAGGCAGAAATTTAGAATAAGCATATTCACTCCAAGGAGCATTCTTTTTTTATATATCATTTCAGAGGAGTTCATATACTAAATAAGAGAATACACACCTTGGTGATGAGGTGAGGGTATTTGAGACAGGCAAGCTGTAAGACAGAGTCCTTGATTTTACTCATGTTCAGTGCCAGCTGGGCAGGGTCTGGCTCCTCTTCCACAAAATGCAATAGGTTTTCTACCTCCCTCCGGGTAAAGTTTAGTACTGGATTTAAATCATCCACTACCCGATCTGAAAAGGGAAATGACATAAGGTGTGCCAGGGAAGCAAGTCAAGAAATTGATTACAAATGCAAAATCACAGAGCTGAAGTAAAAAAATAAGTTTTTTTTTTTGTTTTTTTTTTTTTAAACATGGCATCAATTCAGTCATATTCTACACTATAAGACTAGAAGAGCAAAAGGCGGTCCTATTTAGAACCAAGGTTGTAGGGAATCTTAAGTCTGAGGAACGAAGCTAAAGAGATGTCCATGTACCAGTATGGCATCAACTGAATATTTCACCATCGATAATCCAACAAATCAAAATCAAAGCCCCACACAAGAGGGCTTTAAGGCTGAGAAGGTGGAAATAGTGTAAAAGTTCAAAGCCAAAATTCCCATATGCCCCCTTCCCTTCCCTCTGCCTCTGCCTTCCTCACACCCTCTAGTTCATGGGCACCACGCTATGGTATTCATATGGTACAACTGGGAGGTGACCCACCTGACATGCCCTGTTTGGAAATCTGCCGGTCATAGATTTTCTTCTCCAGTGTGTAGTCAGACACCAGGCGGTAGATATGACAAGGCTTCTTCTGTCCATAGCGGTACACACGGCACACTGCCTGAGCATCATGACAAGGGTTCCAGGAGGCATCAAACACCACAACTCGGTTGGCACCAATCAGATTCACACCCAAGCATCCAGCTCTTTAAAATACAAGTCAACAAGCACCAGATTCATCTACAGAAGAATATTCACTTATAAAGGAGATTTGCAAGTCAGTTTTCATTGTGTTGCCACTTATAGCCCTTAAAGCAACATTAGCTGCTCTTGTCCTATAGCACTCACATGCCACACCATCTGAGTTCTCTGCTGCACCTCAGGAAAAACACTGTCAGCATGTGACCGGAACCTAGCTTGCCCTCTGACCCTCAAGTGTTTTTGGTCCTTCATCCTCAAGGAGAACCAGTGACATCACAGGTGGCAGGATATGCCTAAATCGGGTTTAAGTGGGGCAGAGCTGGACAGCTGGCAGCACCTCGTCAGGAGCCCTCAAAGGCTCATGGCAGAACAAATGCCAAGGCCATGGCTGTGGATGCCTACCTAAGGCCTAACTAAGCATTCCAAAACACCTGCTTCTGCCGCCTTCATTCACCCATTCCTCTGAGGGAAGTATTCACGTGCTGGGGCAGACACCCCCCTAAATCAACAACAGGTCTGAGGCTTGCCCTGGTTTAGCTGATTTGCCAAGGTGTGGTCCCTGCCTGTGTAAGCTTCTTGGAGCCACAAATGCGAGTCAGGTGACTTGGGAAGGCCCACACCAGGAGTGCCAGTCTTCCTGAACACCCCAGACATCTCGCTTTGCAATGGCCAAAGAGAGAGTCATGAGGGCAGGTGTGTGGAATAACATACCACTACTAATTCTAGTAGTCCTTTTAAAACACCTTTCTGTCCATTATCTATCTCATTTGCTGGTGTAAGGCAGGGGAGGCTGGTATGACCATCCTCAAGTTTTCTCTGGAATTTAAGAGATTAGATACTCCCATTAGACCTCTCACAAACAGGGCTTCATCACAAACAACTGTTCTCTCCCTCCACCACAATCTGTACAGCACCTTCTTTTCTTGACTCTCCAAAAAGACGATATCCTCTTTATATCCTTTTCCTGAATCGAGGCCCAAATTACAGACTAAGACAGTTATTTAATAGATGCCCTAATGGTGACCCTTTCAAGTAGAAGGGTATGAGAAAAGAGTTCAAAAAAGGTTCTATCCACTGCTAAATTCCTTTCAGCTTCCACACCTCAAGACCCTACTCACCGTGTAGAAAGAAGGAAGAGCCAGACGGAGCTGTTGTTGGGATCATTAAACTGGTTGATAAGACGCTCCCTTTCAGAAGCCGAGGTGCTACCATCTAGTCCTGGGAAGGGAAATGGCAAGGACTTTGATGATACAGAGCTATCATAAATACACAGAGACTATACTAAGACCTTTCCCATCTACCAGAATTTCAGGTACTATCTCATTAATAGATAGATACACTCACCAGGAAGAGACAAGAGAAAATTGTCCTCATGTGTGTTTAAGACTCTTAAGAGTGAAAAGCTAACAAGAGAATAATGTTCAGCATAGAACTTCATCCATCCAAGAAAAAAAATGCAGTGCCCCCAACAGCCAAAGGTACTCAATGGAAGGTTCCCATCCTCAACCCTAATGTTAGCTTTTTAAAAAAAACTTGGAGGCTGCCTGTCCACTGTATGTTCAGGAAGCCTCCAGCTTTGTGTCAAGTACTTTGTGCCAACTTTTAACATGTCCGTGGCTTGACCACATCCTGCTCTCTCCTTTTTTTTTTTAACTTGTAGGTCAAGGCACCCAAGAAAAGGAAAGGAAATCAGTATAAGTCTAAATAACCTAAAATTACATGGTAGTCGGTCAAGAGTCATATTTTGGTGCTGGTTCTAGTGAAACAGACTGGGATGTAGTGGGTCATGGGCTCCAATTAATTGGCTCAAATATCACATTAATCTTTT
This sequence comes from Myrmecobius fasciatus, assembly GCA_023553655.1. Lineage (NCBI taxonomy): Eukaryota > Metazoa > Chordata > Mammalia > Dasyuromorphia > Myrmecobiidae > Myrmecobius > Myrmecobius fasciatus. The sequence continues at coordinate 16,861 of JAJPUD010025985.1, forward strand.
TTCTTGGTAAAATGGATTAAAAAATGTTGACTTGGGCTGATAAATTACCAGCATCACAACTATGAAGCTCTCTGCAGCTACATATCATGACACTGGGGCAGGACATTATGGGAGGGAAAATTAATCACAGACCAACAAAATATT
>JAJPUD010025986.1:0-17003 GCA_023553655.1 Myrmecobius fasciatus
AAAACCATATACACCCAGAGAGAGGGATATGAAATATGGACCACAACGTAACATTTTCATGTCTATTGATATTTGCTTGCATTGTGTTGCCTTTCTCTGATTTTCTTTTTTTTCTTGTAGATAGGATTTTTCTTGCATAACTTCTCAAGCATTTCAACATTATTAACATGTAGTGGACTTCCTGCCATCTAGGGGAAGGGAGGGAACTGGGGGTAAAATTTGTAATGGAAAGCTTTGTAAAGATCAATGCTGGGGAACTACCCATACATATGTTATACAAATAAAAAGCTTTAATAAAAAATATAAATATTAATTGGAAAAAAAGAAACGACCAGTAGGACGATTTCAGAGAGACCTGGAGGGACTTGCATGAACTGATGCTGAGTGAAACGAGCAGAACCAGGAGATCATTATACACAGCAACAACAATATTACATGATGATCAATTCTGATGGACATGGCTCTCTGCAACAAAGAATTGTGTCAAACCAGTTCCAATTGTTCACTGAAGAAAACCATATACACCCAGAGAGAGGGATATGAAATATGGACTACAACATAACATTGTCATGCTCTCTATTGAGGTTTGCTTGCATTGTGTTTCCTTTCTCTGATTTTCTTTTTTTTTTCTTGTAGATAGGATTTTTCTTGCACAACTTGTCAAGTATTTCAACATTATTAGCATGTAGTGGACTTCCTGCCATCTAGGGGAGGGGAGGGGACTGGGGGTAAAATTTGTAATGGAAAGCTTTGTAAAGATCCATGCTGGGGAACTACCCATACATATGTTATACAAATAAAAAGCTTTAATAAATTTAAAAAAAAAATCCAATGAACAAAACAACTCATTTAAAAGTTCAATTGGCTAAATTCAAAAGAATATTTTAAAAAAAGCTAACAAGAAAATAATTCACTAAAAATTAGAATTTAACAAATTGGAGTGAATTACTCAATGAGACACCAAGAATTAATTGAACAAAAATTAAAAAATTAAAAATAGAAGAAAATGTAAAATATCTCACTGAAAAAACACTGACCTGGAAAATAGATCCAGCAGAGACAACACAAGAATTACTGGAGTATTTGAAAACCATGATGAAAAAAAAAAGCCTACACAACATCTTTCAAGAAATCATCAAAGAAAACTGCCTTGATATTCTAGAAACAGAGGGTAAAATAGTCATTGAAAGAATCCACAAATCACCTCCTGAAAGAGACCACAAAATGAAAACTCCAAAAACCATTGTAGCTAAATTTCAGAATTATCAGATAAAAGAGAAAATACTGCAAGCAGCCAGAAAGAAACAACTCAAATATTGAGGAGCCACAATCAGGATTACACAGTTCCTAGCTGCTTCCACTTCAAAGAATTGAAGGACCTAGAATATGTTATTTTAAAGGGCAAAGGAGCTTGGAAAGCACCCAAAAATAAACTATCCAGCAAAATTAGGCATTTTTTTCAGGGAAAAAGATGGACATTCAATGAAATAGGTAGATTTCATTTATTTTTTATGAAAAGACCAGAAGTGAACAGAAAAATTGATCTTCAAATACAGAACTCAAGAATAGCATAAAAAGGTAAAAAAGAGAAAGAAAAAATGACATTTTTAAAGGTTAAAAAGTTTACATACCTATATGAGAAGATATGTTTAACTCTTGAGAACTGTATCTTTGTTAGGGGAATAACTTGGAGGATGTAGGTAAAATTTGACTTCATTGTGATAAGATAAAGAAGAAACTAGGTGTGGAAAAGGGATGGTACTGGGAGAAGAGGAAAAGGAAGGTAAAATGGGGTAAATTGCATCCCATGAAGAGGCAAAAAAGACCCATTACAATTGAGGGAAAGAAGGGAGGGGGTGAGCACTGTAAGAACCTTAATCTCATAGGATTTGGCTAAAAGAGAGAACATCAAAAATATTTAGTTTCATAGAGAAACTCGTCTCACCCTACAGGAAGTAGGAGGGGAAAAGTAAAAGGAAAGGGGGAGGCTAATAGAGGGGGGAACAGAAAGAGAAGGGGAAAGAGATAAGAAATTGGGAGGGGGCTGTGAAAAGGAAGGGTTGTTTGAAGGAGATGGTGATCAGAAGCAAAACACTGGGTAGGAAGGAAAGAGGGAAGTATAATGGACAAAATAAAATGGTGGGAAATAGAGTTAGTCATTTTAACTGTGAATGTGAATTCTCTCATAAAACAAAAGCGGAGAGCAGACTGGATTAAAAGCCAGACTCCTACAATATATTACAAGAAATATATTTAAAGCAGCATGATACATATAGAGTAAAGGTAAAAAAGTTGAAACAGAATTTACTTCAGCTGAAGTTAAAAAAAAAACAAAGCAGGGGTAGTGATCCTCATCTCAGATCAGGCAAAAGCAAAAGTTTATCTAATTAAAAGAGATAAGTAAGGAAACTACATTTTACTAAAGGGTACCATAAATAATGAATATCAATACTAAATGAGACCTGAAAGAGTTAATAGACAGCAAAACTATACTAGTGAGGATCTCAATCTTACTCTATCAGAACAAAATAAATTGAACCACAAAATAAATTTAAAAAGTTAAAAAGGTAAATATAATTTTTGAAAAGTTAGGTATTGATAGACCTCTGGAAAAAAACTGAATTGGGACAGAAAGAAATATATTTTTATCTTGGTAGTACATAGAACCTACACAAAAATTGACTATGTATTAGGGCATAAAAACCTCAAAATCAAATGCTGAAAGGCAGAAATAGTAAATACATTTTTTCAGATTATGATGCAATAAAAATTACATATAATAAAAGGTCACAGAAAACTAGACCAAAAATTAATTGGAAGCTAATTTATCTAATTCTACAGAATGAGTAGGTGAAACAACAAATTGTAGACACAATTGATTATTTAATCCTAGAGAATGACAATAATGGGACAACATACCAAAATTTATGACATGCAGCCAAAGCAGTTCTTAGGGGAAATTTTATATCTCTAGATGCTTAGTTGCATAAAATAGAGAAAAAGAGGATCAATGAATTGGGCATGCAACTAACTAAAAAGTTAGAAAAAGAACAAATTTAAACCCTCCCAAATAAATACTAAATTTAGAATTTTGAAAATAAAAGAGATTAATAAATTTGAAAGCAAGAAAACTATTGAACTAATAAACAAAACTAAGAATTGGTTTTATGGAAAAACCAACAGAATAGATAAAACTTTAATTAGATTAGTAAAAAGAAAAAAAAATCAAATTGTTACTATCAAAAATAAAAAGGGTGAATTTTCCATTAATGAAGAGGAAATTAGAGAAATAAGTAGGAGCTATTTTGTCCAAATGTATGCTAATAAACCTGATGATCTAAGTGAAATAGATAAATATTTAGGAAAACATAGATTACCAGATTAAAATAGGAGGAAATAAAATTCTTAAATAGTCCCATTTTAGAAAAAATATTGAACAAGCTATTAATCAACTCCCTAAGTAAAAATCTCCAGGGCCAGATGGATTTGCAAGTGAATTCTACTGAACATCTAAAGAATAATTACTTTTAATACTATACAAACTATGTGGGAAAATAGGGAAAGAAAGCATCCTATCAAATTCCTTTTATGACACAGATATGGTGCTGATACCTAAACCAGGTAGGATCAAAACAGAGACAGAAAATTATAGGCCAATTTCCTTAATGAATATTGATGCAAAAATCTTAAATAAAGTGTTAGCAAAGGAATTACAGCAAGTTATCACCAAGATAATATGAACATGAGCAAGTAGAATTTAAAACAGGAATGCAGGGCTGATTCAATATTAGGAAAACTACTGGGACAATTGACCATATCAATAAGCAAATTAACAGATATCATATGATTATTTCAATAGATATAGAAAAATATTTGACTAAATCCAACATCCATTCCTTTGAAAAGAGTTTAGGAATAAATGGAGTTTTCCTTAAAATAATTAGTAGATCTATTTAAAACCATTAGCAAGCATCATATGTAATAGGGATAAGCATTTCCAGTAACATCAGAGATGAAACAAGATTGTCCACTATCACAATCATTGTTTAGTATTGTATTAGAAACATTACATTTAGGAATAAGCAAAGAAAAAGAAGTTAAAGGAATTAGAGTAGGCAATGTGGAAATCAAATTATCACTTTGCATATAATAGGGTGATACATTTAAAGGATCCTAGAGAATCAACTAAAAAACAACTAGGAACAATTCACAACTTTAACAAAGTTATAGGACAGGATACAAAATAAATACACAGAAATCATCAGCATTTTTATGTTACCAATAAAGTCCAGCAGGAAGAGATACAAAGAGAAATTACATTTAAAATTATTGTAATAATACAAAGCATTTGGAAGTTTACCTACCAAGACCAAGTCAGGAATTATATGAACACAATTATGAAACACTCATAGGTGCTCATTGGTAGGCCAAACTAATACAATAAAAATGACAAATCTACCTAAATTAACCTACTTATTCAGTGCCATATCAATCAAACCCCCAAGAAATTATTTTATGGACTTAGAAAACATAATACCAGGGGCAGCCAGGTGGCGCAGTGGATACAGCAACAGCCCTGAAGTCAGGAAGACCTGAGTTCAAATCTGGTCTCAGACACTTAACATTCCCTAGCTGTATGACCTGGGCAAGTCACTTAACCTCAATTGCCTCACCAAAAAGCAATAGAAAAAAGAAAAGAAAAGAAAACATAAAAATAAAATTCATCTAGAAGAACAAAAGGCCAAGAATTTCAAGAATGAAAAAAATGTAAATGAAGGTAGCCTAGTTGTACCAGACCTAAAACTACATGATAAAGCAACAGTCATCAAAACTATTTGATACTGGCTAAAAATAGTAACCGATCAGTGAAATAAGTAGATTCACAAGACACAATAGTCAATGACTATAGTAAACGTACTGATAAACCCAAAGACTCCAGCTTCTGGGAAAGGAACTTATTATTTGACAAAAATTGTTGAGAAATTGGAAATGAGTGTGGCAGAAACTAGTCATTGATCCACCATAATATCCTATGGCAAGATAAGGGCAAAATAGGTTTGTGAGTGAGATATAAAGAGTAATACTATAAGAAAATTAGAAGAATAAAGGATTGTTTACCTCTCAGATCTGTGGATTAGTAAGAAATTTGTGGCCAAAAAAGAACTGAAGTACATTATTAAATATAAAATGGATAGTTTTGATTATATTAAACTAAAAAGGTTGTGTACAAACAAAACCAATGCAGACAAGATTAGAAGGGAAGCAATAAACTGGGGGAAAGTACATTCAAGGGTTCTGATAAAGGCGTCATTTCTAAAATCTTTAGAAAACAAATTCAAATTTTTAAGAATTCAAGCCATTCTGCAATTGATAAATGGTCAAAGGATATGAACAGACAATTTTCAGATAAAGAAATTGAAACCATTTCTAGGCACATGAAAAGATACTCACTCTAAATAACTATTGATCAGAAAAATGCAAATAGACAATGCTGAGATACCCCTACATACCTCTCAGATTAGCTTAGATGACAGGAAAAGATAATGACAAATGTTGGAGGGGATTTGGGTAAACTGGGACACTAATATATTATTTGTGTAATTGTGAATTGATTCAATCATTCTGGAAAGCAATTTGGAACTATGTCCAGTGGGTTATCCAATTGTACACATTCTTTGATCCAGCAGTGTTGCTACTTGTATCCCAAAGAGATCATAAAGGAGGAAAAGGGATCCATATGTGCAAAAATGTTTGTGGCAGCCCTTCTTGTAGTGCAAGAAACTGAAAACTGAGTGGATGCCCATCAGTTGGAGAATGGCTGAATAAGTTAATGGTATATGAATGTCATGGAATATTATCGTTCTATAATAAACTATCAGCAGTATGATCTCAGAGAGGCCTGGAGAAACTCATATGAACTGATGCTAAGTGAATTGAGCAGAACAAGGAGATCATTCTACACAGCAATAGCAAGATTATGCAATGATCAATTCTGATGGACATGGCTTTTTTCAACAATAAAATGATTGAGGGCAGTTCCAATAATTTTGTAAGGAAGAGAGCCATTTATATCCAGAGAGAGGACTATAGGAATTGAGTGCGGATCACAACATAATATTTTCACTCTTTTTTGTCATTTGCATGCATTTTGTTTTGTTTCTCTTTTTTACCCTTTTTGATTTGATTTTTCTCATTCAACATAATAATTATGGAAATATGTATAACAGACTTGAACATGTTTTACGTATATTGAATTACTTGCCATCTAAGGAAGGGGATAGGGGAAAGGGAGGGAAAAATTTGGAACTCAAGGTTTTGGAAAGATGAATACTGTCATCAAAGTTATGTTTTTCTCTTTCCTTTCCCTTTCTCCTTTACCCCCTCCCCTGTATTTTGCTTTTGATGACCACCTCTCTCAAACAGTCCTCCTTCCTTTAGAGCCCCTCCCCCTTTTTTACATTTTACCCCTAATTCTTCTGTTTTCCTTTCTATTAGCCTATCCCTTTCTTTTCCTCCTTTCCCTCCCACTTCCCTATAAGGAGGGACAAGTTTCTCTGTGAAACTGAATGTGTCTGATATATTCTTTTAGAGCCCAATCTGAAGATTCCCACAATGCTCTTCCCCCTTCCTTCTTTCCCTCAATTATATTGTGTTTTCTTTGCCTCTTCATGAGATTTTACCTTATTTTATCTCCATTTTTTACCTTATTTTACCTCCTTTTCCTTTTTTCCAGTATGATAGCCCTTCTACCTCTAATTTCTTTTTCATATTATCAAAGTAAAATCAAATTATACCCCCATTTTTAAGTATACCCATAGTAGAAATAAAGTTCTCAAGAGTTCTTTCCTTTTTACCTTTTTATGCTTCTCTTGAGTTCTGTGTTTGGAGGTCAAATTTTTTGTTCAGATCTGGTCTTTTCATTAGAAATAGGTGAAATTCACCTATATCATTAAATATCCATCTTCTTCCCTGGAAGATAATGCTCATTCTAGCTGGATAGCTTATTATTGGCTGTAATCCAAGGTCCTTTGCCTTTTGGAATATCTGGTTCCAGGACCTTTGATCCTTTAATGTGGAAGCTGACAGATCTTGGGTGATTCTGATAACAGTTCCTCGGTATTTGAATTGTTTCTTTCTAGCTGCTTGTAATATCTTTTCCTTGGTGTGATAGTCTTGAAATTTAGCCACGATATTCCTTGGTGATTTACTTTTGGGGTCTCCTTCAAGTGGTGATCAATGAATTCTTTCAATGGTGATTTTGCCTTCTGATTCTAAAACATCAGGGCAGTTTTCTTTCATGATTTTCTAGAAGATAGTGTCTAGGTTCTTTTTTTCATCATGGCTTTCAGGAAGTCCAATTATCCTTAGATTGTCTCTCCTCGATCTATTTTCCAGGTCAGTTGTTTTTCCTAGGAGATATTTCATATTTTCTTCTATTTTTTTCATTTTTTTGCATTTGTTTAACTGATTATTGAAGTCTTATTGATTCATTCACTTCCATTGATTGAGTTCTAATTTTTAATGTATTATTTTCTTCAATGATCTTTTTAAGCTCCTTTTGTAACTGGTCAATTGAATTTTTTTGTTCATTGCAGTCTTTTCCCATTTCACCAATTTTGTTTTTCAGTGAGTTGGTGTCTTTTCCTATCTCTTTTGTAGGGCATTATATCCTTCTTGCAATGATCTCAATTCATTTTCCCATTTTTCTTCTAACTCTTTTTTGAGATTCTTTAAGCATTCTTCCAGGAAAGCCTTTTGAAATGAGGACCAGGTCATGTCTCCCTTTGTGGCTTCCTCTGGAGTTGCTTTAATTTTATGAATCTCAGGATCTGAGGTCTGCCCTTCTCTCTCTCCATAAAAGGTGTCTATGGTGAGAGTTATTTTGTGTTTTTTATTCATTTTTTTAAAAAGCTTGAGGTCTGTTTAAGGCAGAGGAGCGAAAGCTGCTTTAATTTGCCCTGGGGAAGTTCGGCTGATTGACTTCCTGTGCTGGGCTGTCCGGGCTAGGTCCGGGGTTTGCAGTAGGTTACAATCTACTTTTTACAAAAGGCAGATCTGCCAAAGCACCTGCCTGCAAGCAGGGCAGGGTGGCCCAAGAACCTCAGAGAGACTTCCCAGTGCTTAGAATCTGTCAATCTGAGTCTGGCCCAGCTTGTTGCCCTGTCTTCCAGAGTTGAGCCCAAGTTCAGCAAACTGACCAACCTCCTTCCTGTCTGAAACAGACCTGCTCTGAAACTCTTCCAAGGGAACTTCTGGGAATGTGTTGTAGTCCAAATATTTGTGGGTTCTTTGACTTAAAAACCAGTTTAGAGGCTTAATCTGCTGTTAGTTTGAGAGAAGGTCAGAGGAGGTCACAGAGAGTTGTGTCTTCACTCCACCATCTCCCCCTTCAGAATGCATATGTTTTGAAAATAAAAAGCTTTTTAATAAAAAAATTTAAAAACATTTTTGTATAAACAAAACCAATGCAGATAAGATTAGAATGAAAGTAATAAACTGGTAAAAAAAATTACATTCAAGAGTTCTAATAAAGGCCTCATTTCTAAAATACAGAGAATTGACTCAAATGTATAAGAATACAAGCCATTCTCCAATCGATAAATGGTCTAAGGATATGAACAGACAATTTTCAAATGAAGAAATCAAAACAGTGAAATAGAGCATTTTTCCTAGTCATATGAAAAATGTTTTAAATCACTGTTGACAGAGAAATGCAAATTAAGACAACTCTGATCATTACATACTTCTCAGATTGGCTAAGATGACAGGAAAGGATAAGGATGAATGTTGGAGGGAATGTGGGAAGACTGGGACACTGATACATTGTTGGTTAAGTTGGAACTGATCCAACCAGTATAGAGAGCAATATGGAATTATGCCCAAAGAGCTATCAAACTGTACATATCCTGTGATCCAGCAGTATCTTTATTTGGTGTATTCCAAAGAGATCATAAAAAAGGGAAAAGGATCCATATATGCAAAAAATATTTGTAGCAGTCCTTTTTATAGAGGCAAGGTATTAATACTGAGTGGATGCCAATCAAATGGGTAATGGCAGAATAAGTTGTGGTATATGAATGTTATGGAATGTTATTATTCTATAAGAAATTATCATCAGAATGATTTCAGAAAGGATTGGAGAGATTTACATGAACTGATGCTAAGTGAAGTGAATAGAACTAGGAGAACATTGAACACAACAATAACAAAATTATACAATGATCAATGCTGGCAGGCGTGGCTCCTTCCAACAGTGAGGTGTTTCAGAACAGTTCCAATGAACTAGCAATGAGAGAGCCATCTACACCCAGAGAGAGGACTATGGGGACTGAATGTAGATTACAATCTAGTATTTTCACTTTATTGCTGTTTTTTTGCTTGTTTTTTATTTTTTTCTCAATTTTTCCTTTTTTATTTTATTTTTCTTGCACACCATGATAATTGTGGAAGAATTGCACATGTTTAACATATATTGTATTATTTGCAGTGTGGGGGGCAAGGGGAAGGTAGGGAGAAAAAGAAATTTGGAACACAAAGTTTTGCAAGGATGAATGTTGAAAATCATCTATGCATATATTTTTGAAAATAAAAATCTTTATTAAAAATGGAAAGAGAAAGAGAAATGCACTGTGGGGAAAGGAAAAAAAGGTAAAGGAAATATCTCACATCACCTAGATATACAAGCAGATGTTTACATGATTGAAAAGGTGACCTTTGGAGAGTGGCTGATATATGACCCTCACTTTCATCTGAATTGGTCAAAAGAAGGAATAATACACACACACACACACACACACACACACACACACACATACACACTGAGAGAGAGAAAGAGAGACAGAAAGACAGAGAGAGAGAGAGACACACAGAGAGAGAGAGAGACATAGAGTGTTTGTTACAGAAATACATTTCCTTCAACAAGATGATAAGCAGGAAAAAAAGAACAAGTGGGGGGAGAACTAAAAGGAGAGTAACGTCTAAAATAGGAATAGACAAGATATTAGTGCATTTTCATCTATGACCCCTCCCTCCTCTAATGGAGAAAGTGCCAGGCAAACACAGTATAGCCCCCTTTACAATGGTTGCATTGTTCGTCTTTGTAAACTCAAAGTTGATTTTGCCTTAAATCTATTCTTTTAAAACATTTCTTTAAATGATACTCTGCTTATGAAGCTAAAAATGAAAATATTTTGAAAAGTAGGGAATCAAAATCATAGGTGTCACACTCCTGGGATAAAAGTCTAGTGCACTGGAATTTCCAAATAAGGTAATGCTTTCCTACTTCCCAGTGAAAAGTAAAGAATGGATTTTATTCCCTTCTTCATTACTGAATAGCTATTGCCAGTAGTGCTCTGCACGATGAATTGGACTATGACATTAAAGTCTCCTGATCCCCATGCAGCCAGTACATTAGGTGATTCATTGGTTTATAAAGCAGGAACTGTGAAAAAAAATTCAAAATGAGGTAGAAAGAAATTGGGGGAAATTTTTTTTCTGTGATCTTTCTTCATTTTTTCATGCCCCCCCCCAAATCACCAGAAAATGCTATCAACAACACAAGGAAGCTTGAGCTTCAATTCTTTATTGAAAGGATGAACACTTGCTGGAAAACCTAGACACTGCCATTGATTTAGGGGAACTGATTAATTCAGTGGAGTGATAAAGATGGAAAACAGAGGATTGGTATTTGGAGAGAAAGCATTAGAAGCTGAGAGAAGGCCAATGTTTCTGGATTTCTGTCAACAGGAGATGGTCCTACGAGCCAAGGTCTTTCTGCATGATCAGTGGCAGAAACAAAAGCTTGGGAGGCATGTGTTGAATGAAGAAAGATGGAGGCAGGACCAGGATTGTTAACTCAGACTGCAGCCGGTTTCCTGGGCAGAGAGCTCTCTGTCTGCTCTTTCCATCCCTCTTGCTGGGCACAGATTAGAATCTGGCACCATTCAGAATGCATTTCATTTACTTTCAAAGCTCAAAGTATACCATTTGTCAGCTTTAACTGGCCCCCTGCCAATGATGCAGCTGCTGGTGTCTTTGAATGTGATATACTGCAATTCAGCAGAAGCCAGCATCATCAGCAACCGGTATACATACATACAGGCATACAGGTTTCTTTAAGTAAATAGATACATAAATATACAAATGAAGAATCAATAGCCATTTATTTTATTTGGGAAAGTGAAAGAATAGGGTTATGTATTCAGTATATTTTGAGTGTCAGAAAACCTGAGCTCAAGCGAAAGCTCTAATGAAGAATTTTTGAATATAGAATAAATATGTGCAGTAAATATATGTGGGGGTGGGGTGGGGAAAGAGCTTGCCCCCAATAAACATCAGGCAACTTCTTACCTTTTTATTTATGCTGATGGTGCAGAAACTGTTATTTCTCCCTACTAAAAGGCTGAAAGTACTGTCAATAACAGGGAGCAAATTCTCAGATGTCCTGTCCTAGTTACAGCTCTGGTTCAATTTCTGTTTCCACAACACAACAGTTATGCATTACAAGGTAATTCATTTTACCTGTTGAAGCTCAGTTTCCTCTCCTATAACATGAAGATAATATACCTATATTCCCAGTACATAGGCAAAGTTGTGCAATCCCAGTGGGCCAATGGGGCACAACTGAATGCAACCTGCACCAGATTAAAATGTAGTTCCAATATGATTTTAATAGGTCAGTGTATTATTGCATATGTATAAACAGCACAGGAAGTTTATCTGTGTAATTATCTGGCTCACAATGATCCTTATATATGATTTAGTGGGTCCCATTTCTTTGTAGGTTTGAAACTACTGGACTACACCAAGAATAATAACATCAGGTGAACTTCATTAACTTTTTTAGACAGTTATTGGGTTCTCAAGTCAAGATAATGGTATTGACATAGTAGAACAAATTAACCAAGGTACTTAATAAAATTTTTCATGATATCTTTGCCAACAAACAAATGGATGATGGCATCCAGATAGGATTTAGCTAAAAGTATATGTAAAGATATGAAATTTCTGTGGTATCCAACATGGGGAACTCTTCAACTAGAAAATTCTACCAAATGTGGATTGCAATCTAATTCATGATTTAATAGATAAATCAAATGGAGCTTCTTTTTTATTAAAGCTTTTTATTTTTCAAAACATATGCATAGATAATTCTGCAACATTAGCCCTTGCAAAACCTTGTGTTCCAGTTTTCCCCATTCTTCTCCCACCTTCCTCCCCTAGATGGCAATTAGTCCAATATATGTTAAACATTGTAGAAATATATGTTAAATCCATCATATGCAAACATATTCATACAATTATCTTGCTCTACAAGAAAAATCAAATCAAATCAGAAAAAAATTATGAAGAAAATAAAATGCAAGCAAACAACAAAAAGAATCAGAGTGCTCTGTTTTGCACTACACTTAGTTCTCACAGTCCTCTCTCTAGGTGTAGATGACTCTTTTGATACAAGACCATTGGAACTGGAGCCATGGTGGCGGAGATAAGACAGGAGTCTCTGTAACCTCCTCTAACCTTCCCTCAAACCAACAATATATGAAGCCTCTAGACTGATTTTGAAGCAAAAAAATCCACAATATCTGGAGGACAACACGATTCTAGAAGAAGGTACTCTGGAAGAACTTCAAAACAGGTCTGTTTTAATTGGGCAGGGGGGTGGTCTGCTGAACCCAGACTGCAGCACAGGGAGACCGGGGCAGGGAGCTGGAGCAGGGAGCTGGAACAGGAGTCGGAACAGGAGTGGGAGCGTTGTGCTTTTCACACACCTGGGAGTCTTCTGCGGGCCTCTTGGAACAATCTGTCCTGATTGTGGGCAGGTGGTTTGGAGGGTCTGCCTTTTGTGGGGGTAGATTGTGAACCACTGAACCCCTGATGAGCATCAGACCTAGCTGCCATTACACAGCACCCTAGGGTGATCAATCAATCAGCAGGACTGATCAGCACCAGAAATAATTCAATCAGCAGAACTGCCCAGTACCTGAAATAATTCAATCAGCAGAACTGTCCCAGGGTGAATTAAAGCAGAACTGCCCAGCACCTGACATAATTCAATAAGCAGAACTGCCCAGTTCCTGAAATAACTCAATCAGCAGAACTGCCCCAGGACAAATTAAAGCAGCTGTCCCACCTTTGCCCTAAACAGACCTCGCAACTTTAAAAAAAAATGAATAAAAAAAACAAAAAGAGCTCTCACCATAGACAAATTTTATGGAGAGAGAGAAGAACAGACCTCAAATCCTGAGGCTCCTAAAGGTAAAGCAACTTCAGAAAAAGCCCCAAAGAGAGACATAAACAGGTCTCCATGTCACAAGGCTTTCTTTGAAGATTACATAAAGGATCTTAAAAGAGAGTTAGAAGAAACATGGGAAAACGAAATGAGATCACTGCAAAATAAAATAGAAAAAATGGAAAAAGAATGCAATGAACAAAAAAAATGTAATTGGTCAATTGCAAAAGGAACTAAAAACAGTAACTGAAGAAAATAAGACATTAAAAATTAGAATCGAAGAATTGGAAATGAATGACTCATCAAGACTTCAAGAATCAGTCGAACAAAAACAAAAAAATGAAAAGATAGAGAAAAACATGACATATCTCCTAGGAAAAACAACTGACCTGGAAAATAGATCTAGGAGAGACAATCTAAGGATTATAGGGCTTCCTGAAAGTCATGATGAAAAAAAGAACCTAGGCACTATCTTCCAGGAAATCATAAAAAAAAACTGTCCTGATATTTTAGACCCAGAAGGCCAAATACTCCTTGAAACAATCCACCAATCACCTCCTGAAAGAAACCCAAAAATTAAGTCCCCCAGAAATATCGTGGCTAAATTCCAGAACTATCATACCAAGGGAAAGATATTACGAGAAGCCAGAAAGAAACAATTTAAACATTGGGGAGCCACAATTACGATCACACAGGACCTAGCAGCTTCTACTTTGAAGGATCCAAGGGCATGGAATCAAATATTCCGAAGGGCAAAGGAACTTGGATTACAGCCAAGAATAAGTTACCCAGCTAGAATGAGCATTATCTTCCAGGGAAGAAGATGGTCATTCAATGATATAGGAGAATTTCACCTATTTCTACTGAAAAGACCATAAATGAACAAAAAATTTGATCTACAAACACAGAACACAAGAGAAACATAAAAAGGTAACAAGGAAAAAAAACTCTTGAGAACTATATTTATGTTATAGATACTTATAGAATGAGGGTTGATTTTATGAATCTATTATTACATTATGATTTTGATATGATTACTGTGATTTTATGATTATTATGACATGATTATTGTGATTTTATGATTGTTATGATATGATAAACTGAAAAAGAAATTAGAGGTAGAAAAGGGATAACACTGGAAGAAGAGGAAAAGGAGGTAAAATAAAAGAAATTACATCACATGTAGAGGCAAAGAAAACCTATAATGATTGAGGGGAGAAAAGGGAGGGGAATGAGAATTGGGTTAATCTCCATCTCATCAGATTTGGCTCAGAGGGAATAATAGACGTACTTATAAGGAAACAGGAGGGAAAGGGGGGGAAAAGGGGTGGGTGGGGCTCTAAAGGGGAAGGATTGTTTGAGGGAAGTGGTTTTCAAAAGCAAAATGGTAGGGAGGAGGGAAAGGGGATAAGAAAGTGAAAAGCATAAGCTAGGGTAAATAAGATGGCAGGAAATACAGAATTAGTTATTTTAACTGTGAATGTGAATGGAATGAACTCTCCCTTAAAGGAGAAGCAGATAGCAGATTGGATTAAAAACCAGAATCCAACAATATGTTGTATACAAGAAACACATCTAAAACATAGAGATACATACAGGGTGAAGGTAAAAGGCTGGAGCAGAATCTATTATGCTTCAGGTGAACAAAAAAAGCAGGGGTAGCAATCCTGATCTCAGACCAAGTAAAAGCAAAGATAGACTTAATTAAAAGAGACAAAAAAGGAAATTATATCTTCCTAAAGGGTACCATAGATGATGAAGCAATATCAATATTAAACATATATGCACCAAGTGGTATAGCATGGAAATTCCTAGAGGAAAGGTTCAGAGAGATGCAAGAAGAAATAGACAGCAAAACTATAATAGTGGGGGATCTCAATCTACCTCTCTCAGAACTTGATAAATCAAACCATAAAATAAATAAGAAAGAAGTTAAGGAGGTAAACAAAGTGTTAGAAAAGTTAGGTATGATAGATCTTTGGAGGAAATTAAATGGAGACAGAAAGGAGTTTACTTTTTTCTCAGCAGTCCATGGAACTTATATAAAAATTGACCATGTGTTACGACACAAAAGCCTCAAAATCAAATGCAGGAAGGCAGAAATAATAAATGCATTTTTTCCAGATCATGACGGAATAAAAATCACATGCAATATAAGGCCAGGAGAAAATAGACCAAAAAGCAATTGGAAACTAAATAATTTTATCCTAAAGAATGAATGGGTGAAACAGCAAATTACAGACACAATTACTAATTTCATTCAAGAGAATGACAATAATGAGACAACATACCAAAATTGGTGGGATACAGCCAAATAGGTAATAAGGGGAAATTTTATATCTCTAGATGCTTATTTGCATAAAATAGAAAAAGAGAAAATCAATAAATTGGGCTTGCAACTAAAAAAGCTAGAGAAAGAACAAATTAAAAACCCCCAATCAAATACAAAACTTGAAATCCTAAAAATAAAAGGAGAGATTAGTAAAATTGAAAGTAAAAAAACTATTGAATTAATAAATAAAACTAAAAGTTGGTTTTATGAAAAAACCAACAAAATAGATAAACCTCTAGTTAATTTAATTAGAAAAAGGAAAGAGGAAAATCAAATTGTTAGTCTCAAAAATGAAAAGGGAGAACTTTCCACCAATGAAGAGGAAATTAGAGCAATAATCAGGAGTTACTTTGCCCAACTGTATGCCAATAAATTTGATAACCTAAGTGAAATGGAGGAATATCTACAAAAATATAGATTGCCCAGATTAACGGAAGAGGAAATAAATTACTTAAATAGTCCCATTTCAGAAAAAGAAATAGAACAAGTCATTAATCAACTCCTTAAGAAAAAATCCCCAGGACCAGATGGATTTACATGTGAAATCTACCAAACATTTAAAGAACAGTTAACTCCAATATTATATAAACTATTCAAAAAAATAGGGAATGAAGGACTCCTACCAAACTTTTTTTATGATACAGACATGGTACTGATACCTAAACCAGGTAAAACAAAAACAGAGAAAGAAAATTATAGACCAATCTCCTTAATGAATATTGATGCAAAAATCTTAAATAAAATATTAGCCAAGAGATTACAGAAAATCATTCCCAGAATAATACACCATGACCAAGTAGGATTTATACCAGGAATGCAGGGATGGTTCAATATTAGGAAAACTATTAACATAATTGACTATATTAATAACCAAATTAACAAAAAACATATTATAATCTCAATAGATGCAGAAAAAGCATTTGATAAAATCCAACATCCATTCCTATTAAAAACACTAGAGAGTATAGGAATAATTGGGCTTTTCCTTAAAATAGTCGGTAGCATCTATTTAAAACCATCAGCTAGCATCATATGTAATGGTCATAAACTGGAACCATTCCCAATAAGATGAGGGGTGAAACAAGGTTGCCCACTATCACCATTACTGTTCAATATTGTATTAGAAATGCTAGCCTTGGCAATAAGACAAGAAAAAGAGATTAAAGGAATTAGAGTAGGTCATGAGGAAACCAAATTATCACTCTTTGCAGATGATATGATGGTCTACTTAAAGAACCCTAGAGAATCCACTAAAAAACTATTAGAATTAATCCACAGCTTTAGCAAAGTTGCAGGATACAAAATAAATCCACATAAATCATCAGCATTTTTATACATCACCAACAAAATGCAACAGCAAGAGATACAAAGAGAAATTCCATTCAAAATAAATACGATAGTATAAAATATTTGGGAACATATCTGCCAAGGGAAAGTCAG
>JAJPUD010025987.1:0-17003 GCA_023553655.1 Myrmecobius fasciatus
TTTTTTTTTTTAAAAAGACATCCCATGACCTGTTTTCTGATCTTCTCCAAACTAAACAATCTTATTACCAAACCCTCTCTCCCTCCACCTCAAATTCTTGCATTACCTGCCCACAGAGCTCACCTAGCCATACCAAGAAACAGATTCTATGTCTTCAAGATTCAGGTCAGTGGCAACCTGTTCTTCACTCACCTGAGTCTTTCATTATTCCCCACCACCCCTCCATAGTTCCAGTGATGCAATATGATTTTGTGGTCCCCTCATTTTTTTGGGAGGGGGCTCCCACGGGCTTTTGTTTTAACGATAAATCAGGAAATCCTAAATTTTCTGGATTTGGGAGCCTGCCTCTGGGACTTCCCACACTCACAACCTAAAAACAACAATCTTGTCTGATTTTGACAAGACCACTCCTTAATTCATTGCTGACTGTCTGATAGTTTCTGGACTCAGGATAGTCCCAGGGAACAAACTCTAGAGACAGTAGTGATAATCTGTTGGTCAGTGAGAACTGAGTTAAGGAGACTACTCCCTGGTTCCACCCTTGGGCCAGAAAATTAACATGCTAATGGTAGAAAGCTGGATAAAGTCATCCTCTGCTCCCTAGCACTCTATTTCCCTTCTGGAATCCAGCCCTAATAAACCCTTTGACAATTAACTTGGAGACTGGGTCTGCAAATTCTTTCACCTTACCTCCGAGACTGGGGGACCCCCAAACATTGTTAGGGTGTCTTATTCCTCAACAACAGTGTGAGATACACACTGTTAATGCCTGATACAGATATCACTAGAGAAGTTAAGTTTAAAATGAAACTTAAGCTAAATATAGCTTTATTTCAATTCCTCCCCTAGTGGGGTATGGGACATAAGTAGGAAATCCCCAAATATAGTTTGGTACCAGTTTGGTGTAGAACTCTAGTTGAGATTCTCCAGCCCTAGGGCAGAAATGGAAACCTACCTATTGGGATCATTTGCTCGAAGCCCATTTTCGTTGGTCACAATTACTTTATAACAGAGTTCGTTTCCTGGATTTGGCTTCTTTTTCAATTCTTCTTGCATCTCTTCATCACCTTCTTCATCTTCTTCAACTTCCTCTACTTGCATGATTCCAAACATCTCTCCAGCATCGAATATCTGAGATCAGAAGGACTGGGTCAGTCAAGGGTGGAGTAGTCAAAAATACCATTCATGGGACATGTTTGTCCCAAATGCCATTAAACTGGGTTTGCACAAGAGAAATGGGATCAAAGAATATCAGAGCTTAAAGGCACTACTGAGATTATTTATTCCCTTCCCATTTTGCAGAAAACTGAGTTCCCAAGCAGGCTAGATCACATGGATACCAAGATGACGAACTGGGACTTCACCGTGAGTCAGTGCTAAATTAAAATATCTGAAAACAAGTAGACGATGAGAAATACTGGTTTTTACAACCTACCTCCCTATTATTGTCCACCGCACCACTGTGCTCCCAGTCACTTGGGCTCACAACTAGATGTCAGTCATGCAGCTGTCAAATGAATTTTTCTAAAGCTCAGATCTGAGCACATCACCCCCATCCCATAAACTCCAGGGGCTTCCTCTCACCAGGGCCAGTTTGGTTTCTAAAGCCCTTCATGACCCAGCCCTGTCCTGTCCCCCAGCCTTCTTGCCCACCATTCCCTTTCACATACTCTTGAACTCTGGGGACCCCGGCTCATCTACAGCACTCCGTCTCCCTAGCTTTCCCATGCCTGGCATACCCTCCCCCTCACTTCCCCCAGCTTCCTTTTTAAGGAAGCAAGCAGCTTTACTGATTCTCCTTAATCCTAGTCTCCTTAATCCTCCAACCAGACACAATTCCCATTGTAGCCTGTTGTTCTTGTCTGTACATGGATGTTTGTATGTTGTCTCTTCATCTGCTCTCAGGGGCAAAGAAGGTGGTTTCTTCTTTTTTGGTGGAGTTTAAAAGGTTGGAAATTGCAATAGAAATTGGTGTTAACTTAGTATTCTACAAGGTTTTCAATCTAATAGAAGGAGCTCTGGCCTTAGAGGCAGGAGACAGGCCCCTAGCAATAGCAACTTGTCAACCTTTTAAAATCTATTTTAGAAATGCTTTACTGTTGCCTTTTGTTTTTAAGGTCAAATAGCTGTGAAGTACTGCCTTATCCACAAACCAAATTCTCATAACAAAAAAAGATAAAGCAAAAGTAAAAAAGAAGCCAAATGTTGCAGTGGATACCCCCCCCCCGGGGAACAAGACCTGAGTTCAAATTCTGCCTCAAACACTTAATTGTTGTGTGACCCTGGGCAAGGTACTTCAACTCTGCTTGCCTTAGTTTTCCAAGCTGTAAAATGGAGATAAGAGCACCTAGCTTCCAGGGTAGTATCTGTAGAGTGCTTTGCAAATCTTAAACCACTACTTTCAATGCTAACTATATGATAGAGTTTAAGTTTGACAAATATATTCCGACATTCTTTCCCAAATCTGTCCTGTCCCCCACCCCCTACCTATTTGCTGAAGATGGTCTTTTAGCTTCTCTAGGACATCTTATCCCTACAAGTGACTCAAATCTACTTATTTGACTCTGCCTTTGTTAAAAACACCTTTTCTGATACTCTGAACACCTGTTACATCACATCATCCAAATGTGCTTCATTACTTTGAGAAAGCAGCATTGCCTCATCCCAGGGTTTCCTATGCTTTCTGACCACAAAGGTGAAGTTACAAACACTCTACTGGTGTCGAGGGGTGAGATACCCTAACACTGAGGGCGATTCCCCAGGCCGGTGTCGCAGGTTTTGTGAAAGAACTTGCAGTCCCAGTCTCCAAGTGAAGTTTGGCAAAAATGGGTTTACTTTCAGAGAAGCTCTTTGTCTCAGGGGCTAGTTCCTGATTAGGAAATTAGCAAAAATTGGGGTATATAGTTTTGATTTTATTTAGCTTTCTATGATCTGGGGCTAGACAGCCATTTGAGGGACTAATTTCCAGATCACTAAAGGGTGGTGATTGTTTCCCAGATCAATTGAAGGTGAGTTTCCCTAAAACCAAGTGGAAAGATGGGGAAGGATTGAGATTCAGGTAGGAATCAATTTAGAATTTTCCTGATTCCAGGTGGCCCACCCCCAACAAAGATCAGGGGGACATATCTATTACATCATAACCATGACCACACTACTGTTTCATTAACATTGCCATACAATATAGCTAAAGCTCTGGAGGCACTATACCTGCTTTCCTCCTGTGCAAAACAGCTCTAATGGTCAGGAAGGTCTACAATATGTCAATAATTATCTCCTTGTAACTTTCACCTGACTATTCCCCAGAGTCCTTTGGATATCCAAAGATCAATGCCATTTCCCCATCTTCTCTTCTCTAGGTGAAATAAATGAACTTTCTAAATGTCTCAGGGGGAGCAACTTGACAATGAAGTAAAATTATTCATGGTCACATAAGTTTTCTACTTAGATGCTACACAAAGTTTTCTGAACTTTAAATAAAGATGCCTTGGGGCCTGAAAGCTATCAATTTCTTTAAAGTCATAACAAGAAACTCTCCATAACTGTTTCTTTCAGGTTGAAAACAGTATCCAGTTGGTGAAGGATTCTCTCCCTAGAGTTCTGGCCCTCCTCACTCATCTCCCCAGCCTGACCAGAGTTGACTCCTTTAAAATCTTCCCAGCCATCACATCCTGCTTACAAGAGCCTCCTGAGGCAGACTAGCAGGAATCTGTGACCCCACTTTTCTGAGGCTCAGGGAGATCACATGATTTTGCCCAAGGCCAAAGAGTGATGCTTGAAGTGGAATTTGAACCCAGGTCTCTCCGGCCTCCGATTCCAGCACTCCTTCCAGTAAACCACATGGCCTCTCAGGACTAGCTGCTCAAGAGTCATCATCAGTAACAAAGCCCTATTTGTCCCTGTTGATGGAGTGAGTCATCAATGCAATTATTATAATTAATGCTTAATAATGCCACCGTTCTAGAGAAGGTTTAGGAAAGGGAATCTGGCTGGATTCTAGGTATACTGAGTCAGCCCCAGCTCTCCATCTTCTGCTCTGAGGGCCACACAGACATCTGGGCTTCGGGGCCTCAGGAAGTTCGAGAGGAAAGATGGAGGGATGAAGTCAAAGATGAGGAAGGTTCCTTCAAGTTCTGACATTCTGTAATTCTAAGAGCAAGAAAGTGGCTGAGAGCCAAGTCTTTCAGAGAAGGAAAAATTCACCTAGGGGCCTTAGAAATTAAAGATTCCTTGAAGCTTTACCTTTCTACAATTCATTTGGCAATTCAGTAATTCCAAATGGCATTTCAGGTCATTTAGTTTGTATAGTAAGGAGGTGAGGTGAAACATTACCTAGTTAAGAGAGAAAAAAAAACAAAAAACAACCTACGCAGATAATTTAGGTCAACAATTTCATTTTGGGGACTTGCCCAAGTTTCCATGATCAAAAGGTATGAGAGGGGGAAAGCCCCTGTTCTACTTCCCAGGCCAGATGTCCTTCCCCTCCAACAGGCTAAACCTATGGAGAACAGCCAATCTCTGGATAAAGAAGGCTACACAAGCAGTCTTAGGCTGAGGGCCCAGCATTCTAACTCCAACACCATGAGCAAGGCGTAACACCTTTCCGTACCTCAGTTTCCTCATCTGTTAAAAGGGAAAACAATACTTTACACAAGTGTTAAACGCAACCCATAACACTCCACTGAGTCAGCCAAAGTAGATTAAAATGCATACATATATAATATACATTATAGATAACAAAACATATGACATACGAACACTTGTTTATGCATATAAATATAAACCAAAACAAAATACAATATAGATAACACTACACTTTAAAACTAAGTCAACCTGTGGCCTTCTGTACTCACTAGTGGCTCCCAGTTTCTATTTGAATTTGACTCCACTGCTCTGCATCTGCCAAAAGGGTAGCTGTGGGACAGATAGCATCTTGTAGAGCTTAGTTTTACTTGAGGTGAATTTTTGTCAAATTAAACTTTAAAGAAAGTATTTATTTCTTCTGAGCTTTCTTTCGATAGGTTTACAAATCACTTTGCTCACAAGTGTTATCTCCACTTTACAGATGGCTAATGCTCTACAAGGAAACAAATGCAAAAACAAGCTCAGGATCCCACTGCTATTTAATTTCCATGAGCAAAATGATTTAAGAAATGTGTTGTACATTCCTAGAAGATCCAACTATTTAAAGCATACCCAAATCCTTCTGCACAGTAAAAGATCTGGCCCTGCTCCCTCCTAGCAATATGGATTTTTGCACTTTAACTTTTGTTTAAATAACAACTAGTATTTCTATGGTCTCTACTATGTGAACAGGAACCGTGCTAAGTATTTCACAAATATTATTTCCTTTGGTCTTCTCAAATTTGCAAGGTAGGTGCTATTCAAAGGAGTCAAATTCAGATAGAAACTGGGAGCCACTAATGAGTGCAGAAAGCCACAGGTTGAATTAATTTTAAAGCGTAATTTTGCTGTATTTAGTTTTGTCATATGTGTATGTTTTATTGTATTTTGTTTTTATATATATGTACATACACATATGTAAAACAAGTGTCTGTTATATATATTTTGTTATCTATAACGTATATTATACATTTGTGCATTTTAATCTAATCTGGCTGTCTCAGTGAAGTGTTATGGGGCACGTTCAACACTTGTGGTGTAAAGTATTATTTCCTTTTTTCACAGATGAGGAAACTGAGGCAAGCAGAAATGATGTGCCTTGCCCAGGGTCACCCAGCTAGTAAATGTCTGAGGCAGGACTTGTACTGAGGCTCCTGAGTCCAGGCCTAACTGAGCAGAAAAGAACATCTGGGGGATTTTCCTAAGGAAATCGTTAATGCCAGTTAAAGCTGGCTGCCACTTTGGCATGCACTTCCGGCAGTGTCCTTTAGGCCAACAAGCCTACAACCCTCCTAGATCTCCTCCTCCTTTGTATGCAGCCAAGGCCTCCTTTCATTATGGTGCACAAACACCTTGTTCCTCCTGGTTCCAAAGCCATTGTTTACTCTGCAGCCCTAGGAAGGTTTGGGGAGCATCAAGGGCTGAGGAAGTGCCCTACAGCAGGGCCAGGAGCGAATCAAAGACATACCCCGGGGCTGGGGGGGAAATCACGAGAGAACAACTGGCCCAATTTTCTCATTTTAGATATGAGGAAATGGGGGAGAGGAAAACACTTGTTCACAATGCTCATGAAAAAGGAAGCAGGAAGATTCGAGTCACTTGTAGGGGATGGGATGTCCTGGAGGAGCTAAAAGACCATATTCCACGCCCCTGGCCCCCCAGTTCTAGGGATGCTGGAAGGAGGGTGGTCTGTTTCTCTAGCCTCTTTCACAATCTTCCCAAGACTGCTGCCTCCTCATCCCCAACTCAGATAAAATGGGGCTGAGGGGAGAGAAGGGCCACTCTAATCCCTTTCCCTCCCTTTTAACCGATTTGACAAGTGGCTTCCCCAGTCAGTCCTCAGACTTCCGGGGGCCACAAGTGCCCAGACCAGTCCTGGCTAAGACCAACTTTTCTGCTAATTGTTTTCAATGGGATCACACAAAAGCAATCAGGTGAGTTGTGAAAGGGAAGGTGCCGGCGGCATAATCCATAAGCAAATTTAAATTTGCCAAAAGCTAAAGTCATAACCAGTGGTGAGGGGAAGGGGAGATGACAGTAATTTTCCAGTCCAGATGATGCTGCCCCCAGGACCAAAGCAAGACTTTTCATGGAAGTGGGCCCGACTCCCCTCCAATCTCACACGGAGGCTGCTTTCAGCCAACAGACCTTCAGACTTTTTGGTGCAAACTCTTAACAAGTGAAATCCACAGCTTCCTCTTGCACCAGAGAAAAGCTGTGCCTCAGTGGATGCAATTTAGCCCAAGTCCTGTACATGGCAGGAGAGCCAGCCAGCCTGGGACCTCCACAGTGATTTGCAGGAGAGAGCTCCCTCACTGCTGGCTCGGGACACACAGGCCTTGCTTGGGACACCCAGGGCTGGCTCTAGAAACCCCCGGATGCTCTAGCCCCCTCTAGCAGAGCCCGGGATCACCGAGGGACCTGCCCACGGCTGCTGTGCTTTAAAAAGCCCAGGGGAGCAGCACAGGAGCCACTTTGTAGCCCAGCACTCAATGTTCCTCTAGCCCAGTTTTTCTACTAGCAGAGGAGCAGCTCCAAAGTGCCCTTGGTGGTGGTTGGTGGGTGTCTGGGGTCCCACACTGCAACCCAGGGCTCTCGAATACTTTGCACTCTTCCAAGGGAGCACTGTAGGTTATCAGACTCATCTTCGGGAGTCCAAATCCAGCCTCACTCCCTAGCTATGTGACCCTGGGCAGGTCACCTACTCCTGCTTGCCTCAGCTTCCTCATCTGTAAAATGGCCAACAACCCAACATCTTGCAAGAAAAGCCCTAAGGAGGTCTCTCCCGTGTCCCCAAAGGGAGAGGAAAAGGTCCCAGTCCTCCCCGACAGCCCTGGCCCAGACGCCCTTCATTCCTCGGTATGATCCCCCCCATCTCCCTAAGAGAGCCTATAAGCATGAATGAAGCACTTACTGTGTACCCAAGGCTAGCAGAGAGGTGGAGGGAGGTGCTCGGCAGCAAGGCCACAGCCCAGGGCCTGCCCGGCACACACTAAGTGCATTCTAGGTGCTGCCCACCTGCAGGAGCTGGGAGCAGGAGTGGGACTCTCCCCGACCTCCCGCCCCCCCCCCCCGCCTGCTCTCCCACCCCCCGCGGGGCCCGCGCTCCCACCTCGCGGTGCAGCTTGTGCAGGAGGCGGCCCCAGTAGCGCTCGGGGATGGCGGAGGCCCGCAGCGCCGGCCCGTGCAGCGCCACGAACGCCTTGTAGTCCTCGCCTCCTTCGCAACCGCCTTCGCAGCCACCCTCGCCCTCGCAGCCGCCCTCCATCGCCGCCAGCCGCCTCCTCCGCTCGAAGCCGAAGCCGCCGGAGCCGCCACCACAGCTGCTGCTGCTGCTGTCGCTGTTGCCGTCGCCGCCGCCGTCTCACAGCGAGGCTGGCCCGCCTCTTCCGTGGCCCCGCCCCACAAGCCTCGGGCTTTTTCCTCGCCCCGCCCCCCGCGCGCCGGCGCTTCCTCGGCCGCGGCTCCGCCCCCTTCTGGAAGTCTCCAGCAGTTGCGCGGTCTTTCCGGGTCTTCCGCATTTTCCGGGTGTCCCCCGCCTCAGAGACGGATGTCTGGAGCTCCCCGCTGAGGAGGGGAAGAGGAGTGGGGATGGAGGTGGGAGAAGACTCGCCTCTCCGCCCTAAGGGCGGCAGCTCACCACCTCCCCAGAGCTGCCCATTCATTTGTGCCCTTATTCTTTCAGCAAGCACTTATTAACCGCCTGTGCATGCTTGGTTGGGAGCTAAGTCCTGGAGACGCAAAGAAACCCCTCCCCCCTCCCCCAAATCCATTTATCTACTCATTCATTCCACAAATATTATGCCCCTACTGTGTGTTAGGCACTCTGATCAATAAGCATTTATTAGATGCCTATGCCCTGGGGATATAAAAAACACTCCTAAAAATCTATTCATTCATTCCACAAGTATTATTAATGAGGTGTGAGAAAAGGGGTGAGGGGACCCCCTTTGGCCAGTTGGGGGCTTCCTGGAGGAATCCACGAACCCCAAGAAACCAGGCGTGAGGTTTCTGGCAAAATGGATTTATTATAGCCTCAGACAAGCAGCTTTCTTAGCGGGACAGTTCCGACGGGAAAAAGTAAAGGTGGGTTTTTAGCAAAGATTAGTTTCCACTGAGCATGACTCAGTGGGCCTTTTTCTGGTGTAGGAATACGCCAAGATAGGTTTACACTGAGCAGCCACTCAGCGGGCCTTTCCCCTTGGAGGAACCAGGGA
The DNA here is from genome assembly GCA_023553655.1 of Myrmecobius fasciatus. Classification (NCBI taxonomy): domain Eukaryota; kingdom Metazoa; phylum Chordata; class Mammalia; order Dasyuromorphia; family Myrmecobiidae; genus Myrmecobius; species Myrmecobius fasciatus. The sequence goes on from JAJPUD010025987.1 coordinate 8,838, forward strand.
AGACTCGGGGTTCAGAGTTATCCTCTTATTTTGCCTTCTAAGGCTTCAGGCTGGGAGATTAAAGGCTTTGGGGGGGGTCTCTCCAGCCCTCCCCCCCCCCACCATCAGGGGATACACAATCAAGGACACAATTTACATCATTATGCCCCTATAGTATGTTAGGCACTTTGCGCTGATTAATAAATATTTATTAAGCATCTATGCCCTGGGGTTACAAAGAACACCCCTAAAAATCTATTTACTCCTTCATTCCACAAATATTTGTTATGCGCCTACTGTATGCCAGACACTCTGCTCTAATCAATAAATATTTGTTAAGCATCTATGTCCTGGGGGTACAAAGAATACCCCTAAAAATCTATTCATTCCACAAATATTTATTATGCACCTACTGTATGTCAGGCACTCTGCTCTAATCAATAAACATTCATTAAGTGCCAATGCCCTGGGAATGCAAAGAAAAGCAAAAACCCAGAATTCTACCTTGGGAGACAACATGCAAATAGTTGGTGCCTAAGAGATGCATGTTGGATTAAAAGAGGGTAGGAGTGCCACATGTATGCAGTGACATGCAGAGGCTAGTGAGTTACAGGAAAGTGACATGACGATGTCAGGCCTTCGGAGATGCAGGTAGAGAGGGCCAGTAGGCAGGGGTTGATGGGCAGTAATAATTCAGCAAAGGAGCCTGGGAAGGAGCCTTCAGATTTCTGGCTTCCTCAGAGAGAGGAGGAGCTGGGAAAACAGTGTCCCCCCCCCTTCAAGAAAAGGGAAGGAGGAAGTGCTCCCCGGTGCCCAGCAACCGCTGAAGCCTGGGGAAGCCTCTCAGATGGTAGGAAGCTGTTCTCCTTTTAAGTCTGAATTTGCTGCCGTGGCTTCTTCCCATTGCTCCTGCTGGCCTCCGTGCCAAGTGCAATCCTCTTCTGGCACCAGACCACCCTGGCTGCTTGAACACAGTTCTCAGAGCTAGAATAAGAACTCGGGGCTCTTCCTCATGGATCTAAATCCCTTTCCATCAAACCATGTATCTCCCTTGGCCAATGAGGTTCACCTCTTCCCTACTGCTCCCTCCCCCCTAATCTGCCCCCTTTTCAGCTACTCTTCCAGCATTGAACCCAGGGTTTGTGTCTCCCTGAGGCCTCCCTTCCCTGGGTGGGCACTGAGCTTTTAAAGTCTCTTCCACTTGTAGGATTCTATGACCATATTCTAATTCCTAACCCTGCTCCCTCAGCTTCCTTTCTTGACTTCTGTCTTCCATCCTTTTCTCTTTGTTCTTTAGCTCCCCTCCTTGATCTACTTCGGCAACCTTGACCAAGTGGAATCAAGCATGTTCACTGAACTAAGAGGTAGGAAATCAATGGCATTCTTGGTCAGGGTAGGTCCTTCATGCTCACTTCTTGTTCTAAGAGCTGTTCTATTCCTGAAGAGATCTGATCATTTTTATTAGATCACATACAGGATTTTCTCTTGTGGAGAAAACTTAGGGATTGCTTAAGACTCATTGCTGCTTGATTGATGGTCAGAACTTTCCAATATTGTGCTAAAGACCAAAACCATCCCAAATGGATTTGCATTTGTATTTTGAATTATTTATTTATTTATTTATTTTATTTTATTTTTTGCTGAGGCAATTGGGGTTAAGTGACTTGCCAAGGGTCATACAGCTAGGAAGTGTTAAGTGTCTGAGGTCAGATTTGAATTCTGGTCCTCCTGACTTCAGGGCTGGTGCTCTATCCCCTGCACCACCTAGCTGCCCCTTAGTTAATTATTTTCTTAAGGAATAATGTTCACAGTCTGATCACTAATTTTCCCAGAGTCCTTGATATTCATTGGCCCCCATCACATGTTCCCTTGTCACACCAAGTCTTGTCACAGGCTCCCAATCCACCCAGATGCTCAGTTCTCTGAAAACAGGCAGGGCCTCAACATAGTAGGTGTTTCATAACTTTTGAATCATTATTAATTTAATTTTCCACAATGTGATTGAAATGTGTGTCTTCCCTAAATAAAGCCACAACCCAAGTATAGTTACAAAGTATAGATGTTTTCTGGGACCTTCCCTTTCCCATATTCCCCAAGGTCATGCATGTGTTGCTTCAGCAGTAAATAAAAGGGAGGCAGGAAATAGGCTCATTTTGTGTTTATTATTAAAGTGCCTCCTACAAAGTTTAATTCCATGCTTCGCTGAAGCTCTGACACAGCCCACGAAGCTCTCAAGGCACAGGAATGAAGAATCTGAAAACATGCATTGCCTCCCCTCCCTATTTTAAGGGGCATTGGCAGGGTCATATTCCTGGCAGCTGTCCAGGTTCCACCATTTTGGCTTGTCTCCAATACCACCCATTCAACTACAACTGGGCTCTCTGAGAATGTGACTAACTTGTTTGTGGCTCCATGGATCATAGCATTGTCCATGGGTTTTCTTGGCAAAGAAACTGGAATGATTTACCCTTTCTTTCTCCAGGAGATTAAGGCAATCAGAGATTATGATTTGCCCACATTTCTTAAGTGTCTGAGGCTGGATTTGAACTCAGGTTTTCCTGAGGTCCAATGCTCTCATCTACTGCACCACCTAACTGTCTCAGTGTGAGAAGATGGCCTTTTGTAAGTGTAGTGCAGATTTATTTATTTAGATTTCTTTTTTATTAGATTTCAGAGGAGATTCTTTGGCTCAATTGCTACCTAGCTTTAGTCACTAAATGGATGATCAATCAAACTGAGACCTGTGAAACTTTAGCCTAAAAAGGCCAACATCCCCCATTACATCACCATCTCCAGCTTCCTCCTCCAACCCAAATCATCTTGAATCTCTTTCCATAGCCATTGCTTCCTTCAATAGCATACAAGCTCAATGAAGGCTTGTCACCTGAAGTATGTCACCTGAAGCTTCATATCTCCAGGACCAGGCAAAGTATTGGCGCTTAATAAATCCTTGTTGATTGAATGAGACAACCCTGAGACTCCAGGGGTAAACATGAAGGTCTCTACCATCCTGGATTAGCAGGTAGTCAAGTAGCTCCATGGACAATGGACTGGTCCAGAGAATCACTGGATTCCTTTAAAACCCACTTTAAATAAAAATCACTTAAAAAAAATTAAAAATGTTTTTCTAGGACTCTATTTGATAGAATGAGGCTTGGGAAAGACCATAACCAAGAAAAGTCAACATCACCCACTGCATCCCACACCATCACCAGTTCTCTTAACTTTGTCTCCTCCTTGGACTTTGGTGACTCTGGAGGAGAGAGTGAGATTGATGACTGTACCCTACTTGTATCTAGTTCATGCTCAAGTCAAGACATTGCTATTGTGATGTCATTGGCCCTCTTCTAGAAGGAAGGACAAATTACAGCATGAGAAGGTACAGAAATATTAGTAGAGTGTGGGCTGGTCTGTGCTCCCTGCTGAGGAAGCCCAGTTTCAGGGTCTCATGTTTCTACATTCAGGAAATTGAGGAATGCCTAAGGCCCTAGCCCCTGTGTTTATAATGTAACTATATGATGGAACATAATTAATGCATATTATTATATTATATATCAGAGAGAGCTGGAGCGATTTAGGTTTAAGGTATAGTTCTTCATTTTTAGCTTATAAACCCCAAGAAATCTTGGTTTCAGAGATCAAAATTTCTATTCCTTTGGGCAGAATACCTACAGGTCAGGGTGTGATAGATACCCTGTGGACTGGGAAAGGGAAGGAAAAGGAGAATCATTCTGGCTCTCACTGATTGGCCAACAGCATTCCAGGCCAAGCCCCAATTGGTCATTGTTTGGGCCCTGACTGGCTCAGAGAGAATGTAAATAGCAATTGTTCTTGTTTTGGCCAAAAACTGAAGATCTTCCCCTTCCAGATTGATTGATTGATTAACTTTTTTTTTTTTTTTAATTTTTTTGAACTAAGTAAATGAAGCCATTTTCTGCCTCATTTCTTACCTAGCCTAAATCACTGATTGAACACTGCCTCAATCAAACAGACCTGGGAAAGACCTTAGCTTAAAATGGCCAACGCCTTCTACTGCATCCAGGGCCCTCTCCAGTCATCCTGATCCATATCTTACCCCTGGAGTCAGATGGCACTGGAGGGGAAAGTGACTCCATGACATTGCCACAGTCCTGCCTCACAAGTCCAACTCACCTGTAGGCCATGGCATCTCCTCCCTGATGTCAAGGTCCTCTTCAAGAGGGACAACAACCTCTATGAGAAATGGTAGGAGTTGCCCCAACTGGGAAAACAACTGGAACTGGCCACTTGGGCAACATAACTTCCTTCCTTCCTTCCTTCTTCCTTCCTTCCTTCCTTCCTTCCTTCCTTCCTTCCTTCCTTCCTTCCTTCCTTCCTTCCTTCCTTCCTTCCTTCCTTCCTTCCTTCTTTTCTTTCTTTCTCTTTTCTTTCTTTCTTTTTTCTTTTTCTTCCTTTCCTTTTTCCTTCCTTCCTTCCTTTCTCTTTTCTTTTCCTTTCCTTTCTTTTTTCTTTCTTTCTTTTCTTTTTTTCTTTTTTCCTTCCTTCCTTCCTTGCTTCCTTCCTTCCTTCCTTCCTTCCTTTCTTCTTTCTTCCTCCCTCCCTTCCTTCCTTCCTTTCTTCCTTCTTTCCTTCCTTCCTTCCTTTTCCCTTCTTTTCCTTTCCCTTCCTTCCCTTTCCCTTTCTTTCCCTTCCTTCCATCCACAGAGGGGGTATATATATATATATATATACATATATATATATATATATGTGTGTATGTGTGTATGTGTATATATATATATTTATATATACTAGTTGGTCACTGAAACAAAATAACCTCTGTGCACATTTTAGCAGCCCACACCCCAAGTAAAGCATTTGAAGCATTTTGTAGCCATGATAAGATAGAATTGAGTTTCACTTCATAAAAGCTCTATTGTTTAAATCTAATGAGTGTCTCTAGTTTTATCTCAGCTTGGAAGTCCTTGGATATTTAGGGCACTGCCTAGGACAGAACATCCCCAGATACTACCTCCATGCATCCTCCCTTCCTTTTGGGAAACTGCTGTAACTTAATGTTTCTGATGGGCCTGATCAGGAAACCCCAAAGCAGACTGACTCTTGTGGCTTGGGTCACACTAGTGGTCCCTTTGTGGGGAGGGGCAGCTCTAGACAGGATGGGGCTCTGCCTCACGCTCTCAAATAAATAATTTATGTACTTGATTATAAAGGATGGCATTAATATCAGAGGGCTGTGAATTTGTGTTGTCTCTCTGGCCAGGCCCCTCTCGGTTCATTCTTGCCTACATGCCACTGGGTTCTTAACTATAGGTTCTGAATCTAGAAGGGATGTTGATATCTCTTCTCAAATCATTGGCTCCTTTACCCAGTGTCTAATTTAGTCACTTCTGTCAGTGCTTTAGAAAAGCGTTTAATTCAAGTGGAAAAACCCAACATCCCAAGTCTAAGCACTTGTCATCTGCCTCCCAGATCAGGCCCCATCCTCCCCCTGCCCAATTTCACTCAAGCTCTCCTCTCCCCAGGCCATACCTTGAGGTTCAATGCTTGGGTCACCTCCCAAATTTTGCACTTTTGAGAAATTCTTTGTGTTGTGGATGGTCACAGTATATGCAGGTGAACTCCCCTCCCCCCACACATATGTGCTTCTCCTCATCCATATGACATGAAACCTCTTTTAGCCTTCTTTGTACTCCAGAGAGAGGGATAAGGTTTACTGGTCTTCTTGGCTTCTCTCAATATCTAATTCCCAGGACTCCATTCTGTTTTTACCAATTAGAGAATATCAATCTATACCAAACCACTTGCCTTTGAAAGGAGGGAGGAAAGGGAGGAAGGAAGGGGAGAATTTGGGACTAAAATTAAAAAAAAAAATGTTAAAAATTGTTTTTCCATGTAATTGGAAAAATACGTAATTTTTAAAAAAGATATATCGGGGAAAATGACATTTACAAAAGGATTTTACAGAAAGAGAAATGTGAAGGGAGAAGAAACGTTCAAGAAACAAAGCAAGCTAATCCTCATTTTATTTATTTATTTATTTTTGCTTTTTGCTGAGGCAATTGGGGTTAAGTGACTTGCCTAGGGTCACACAGCTAGGAAGTACTGAGTGAGACCAAATTTGAACTCAGGTCCTCCTGACTTCAGGGCTGGTGCTCTATCCGCTGCACCACCTGGCTGCCCCCCTCAGTCATTTTAGAAACAAAAGTGATCTGTTTTAATTTGGGATGGTGTTGCACAGCCCCCCTCTAATCTCCTCCTCAAAATTGAACAAGGATAAATGTAAACTCTTACAACTGAGTTCAGAATAGTACAGGTTAGGAGAAGTAATTGATCTGGCAAAGATGTAAAGTAGGTGGGTTGGTGAGTCCCCAGTTGGCATGTCTGCAGTGGGAAATCAAAAAACTGAATGCCATCTTGGGCAATATTAGAGAGACCTAGGTTTCCTGAATAAGGAGGTGGCCCTCCTTCTGTCCTCTCCCCTAGCAGACCTTATCTGGACATCTGGTAGGTTCCATTTGGGGGACACTGATTGGTTGGATGGCATCCAGAGCTGTGTCAGTGCTAAAGGGTCTAGAATCTATGCCTGGCTAAAGCTTGTGGGAAGAATCTGTTTAACCCAGGAAGAGGGGGTAGGGGAGAGAGGAAGGCCTGATCCCTGTGTTTAGCTGTCTGACAGGAGGGATTAACCTTGATTTGCTTAGCCTTGGAGAACAGAATTAGGAGAAAGGCGGGAGGGAGAGGCAGCTTTAGGCTGGATGTCAAGAGAAACTCATAAGGTGAGAGCTTTCCCAGAGGGATAGGCTGCCTCAGGAGGCCATCCTCTGTCTCTGAGGATCTCCTTGCCAGCTATGTTATAGTAGGGATCACTTCTTAGTAGAGACTGGACTAGTCAGCTGCTAAAGGCCCTTCCAGCTCTGAAGTTTGGGGATTCTGTGAAAGGCTGCCCAGATGCCAAGAAGGATTGATCAGTTGGTTAATCAACAGGATTTTATTAGGCTGTTATTGTGTGTGAGGCACTCTGCTATGGGTTAGGTATACTCTGATAGAAGTGAAAACAGTCCCTGACCTCAAGAAACATACATTCTGATGGGACAAACAAGATATCTGTATATAATTATAAACATTATCTACATGCTCCTATGTTGTATAGGTATATATGTATAGTTATATAATACATATATATCACCATTCTTCCATATCTCTATATGTAAAGAATACAAAAAAGTTTTTTTGGGGGGGTAATAGCAACTTGGGTGGAAGGAAAAAGGGTCAGGAGCAGGAAAGGCTTCATTTAGAGTATGGCATTTGAATTAAATTTTGAAGGAATCCAACTATTCCAAAAAGCAGAAGTGAGGAGGGAGAACATTTCAAGCATGATGATGACAAAAATGTGGAGATGGGAGATGGAGTATTGTGAAGAATATGGAGAAGTGTAGCTGGAAAGATGGGAAGAAGCTGGGTCATGTCAAGCAGAGATATTATATTTATATTTGATTATATATTATATTATATTAATTATATTTGATGCTAAAGCGCCTCACTTGTAGCCTGCAATCATCATCGAGGGTGATAAAGAAAAGGGCTGATATCCTGGGAATAGTAGCAATCACTCAGTCAATCTTGAGGGATCATAAAGAAAGGCAAAAATAACTCCCTGACCTCAAGGAGATCACATTTTAATGGGAAAGAGCATACTCAGACACTGATCCTCCTCTTGGCCTGCCCCCCAAAGTCACCAATAAAAGAAACACCCCTTGTGGAGGGGGGGACCTGGCAATGATCTTTGCAGGGGCTGCAGCCTTCACTTTATCAGCAGCCACATCCACTGAAGGCCCAGAAAATCTAAGTGGTGGAAACTATCACACCAGAGTCACATGGTGCCATATCAGGAATGGAAATGCTTTTATCATTAAAGAAGAAACATTACCATTTTAAGGACCAAAGGGCCTTTCCTGCCTACTTGCAGATGAAACCTTTTGACATTCAAAAATGTCAGCTTCTTAAGAATAGAGAATAATTTTTTGGGGGATTATTTTCTCTTTGTATATCCAGTGCTTAGCATAGTATCCAGTACATAATAAGTGCTTAATATGTGTTTATTCATCCGCTTGTTTTTCCGACATCACCTTCCTGATGTCATGCTTCTTTTCAAAAAATGAAGGGCAAAACACAACAATGTCCATCTATCCATCCATCCATCCATCCATC
>JAJPUD010025988.1:0-17002 GCA_023553655.1 Myrmecobius fasciatus
AAAAAAAAGTTTTAAGTTGCAAATTCTATCTTGTCCTTCTCTTCCCTCCCTCCTCCCTAAGTTGTAAGCAATCAAATATAGGAATAGCACCACTGACTCTTAAATATGAAACATTTACTAAGCAAGAATAATCATAACATTTACTCAATGGAAAGCAAAAGCAGAAATAATAAAACTGTAAGTCTACTTATAAATGTGAGTCCACTCTTCCACTAATTCACATACTATCCTTGTGGAAGAATAGGTAAAAAAATCTAGTGGTCCAAGGCATTTCACAGCTCTGAATGGTAAACTTAAATTTTCTTAGTTCTTTATTTTTAAAAACATTTCCCCTGCTCATCCCTGCTCCTATGAGAAAAAAATAAAACATTTTTATCATATAAATTCAGTGAAGCAAAAAAAAATCCCTAGATTGTCCATATCCAAAAAAATGTTTCCTCATTCTGCATATTATTCTGTCTGTTATGAGGCAAGAGGAAACAGTCTTCATTAGCCCTCTGGAACATGGATAACCACTGCACTGTTACCAAATCTTTCCAAATTAATCTTTTATTTACAATGTTATAGTATGTATTTTTTTCCCCTTCAGCATTTGTCTTTTGGGGGGGATTTTTTTGGTCAGCACTGACAAAGAGATGAATATGAGGTGGAATCTCAAGTTTCTTTGCTTTATATCTCTGTCAATTTTTCATATTGTCATATTGTTGTTTATAGCCTGAGTTCCTTTCTTTTGAGAATTGCCTTTTCATATGTTTTGACTACTTGCTAATTGTTAAGAATGTAATGATTACATTCTTATAAATTTGAATCAGTTGTTTATATATATTGGAAATGACTTTTATCAGAGAAATTTGGTGCAAAGGGTTTTTCCTCCTAGTTAACAGTTTCCCTTATAATCTTAACTATTAGAATTGTTTGTGTAAAACCTTTTTAATTTTATGTAATCAAAATTATCCATTTTATTTTGTTTGATCCTCTCTACTACTTGTTTATTCATAAACAGCTCAATAGATCTGAGTTAGTTTTTTTCTTGCTGCTCTAATGTGCTTTTGTATTTTATTATATCAAAGCCATGTATAAATTTGGAATTTATCTTAGCATACAGTTTGAATTATTGGCCTAAACCTAATTTCTGCCAAAATGCATTCTACTTTCTCATCATTTTTTTTTTTTTGTCAGATCCTTACTTGAGGAAGTTAAGGTCTTCGGGTTTATAGAACACTGTGCTCAGTATTGGACCTTTCAAATATCCTAAAGACACCTTAAATTCAATTATTTCCAGTACAGCATTTATTTTTTCTATTAAAACAACCCCTTTCAAAATTTTTTAATTCTGTAAAAAGTACTACCAATTCTTTTAGATTTTCAACTTCAAAACTGTGCTATCATTCTTAATTCCCTGCTCTCATTCACTCTATGTACTGTTTCAAATACCATAATATCTCTAGCATTTGACTGTCTCCTAGAGGTCGTCACTTTTTAAATGGTTTTTCCTGCTTAATTTTTCTCCCATTTCTCTCTGACCTCAATACAGCTGGGCAAAGTGATTTTCTCTCAATGCAGATTTGACCTGTGTCAAATAAACCTTACTCAATAAACACCACTGGCTCCCTGTTGCCTCTGGGAATAAAATATAAACAAACTGCCCAGTTAATTTTTAAAGTCCTTCACTTTGCCCCAACTTTTCCAGCCTCTCTAAATGTTATTCTCTTCATCTCACACACAACCTTCCTTATTTCTTCTCCATTCACCTGTCAGGGAGGGTATGGAAGGGAGTATCTATTATGATAAGTATTGTCTTTCTACCTGGGACTGTGCTTTCAGAGTCTTGTCTGTTTGGAGAATTATAGTGGAGAGATAGGTGAACAGAGGGACATCCTTATTACCATTACTGAGCTTTCAAACACGATCATTTTCTTGAATTAACAATGTTTCCTAATGTATTGATAGATAATTCACTTCTGTAATCCTTAGGAGAAACTGAGGGAGTCAGTCAACTCAGTAAGGATGACGCCCGAAAAAAAGGACAAATGGACTGAAACAAGTCTGGATTTGGAAAGGCTTTTGACGGTAAAGAAGGAAGAAGATGAGGAAGAAATGAAATCTTATCTGAAGAACAGCAGCCCTAAGCAGGAACTTTCCCGCCGGCTCTTTAGGCAGCTTCGCTATGCAGAGTCTTCAGGGCCCCACGAGGTCCTGGTCAGGCTCCGGGAGCTCTGTCGATGTTGGCTGAGGCCAGACATATGCACAAAAGAAGAGATCCTGGAGCGTCTGGTAATGGAGCAGTTCCTGACCATCCTACCTGGAGAGACCCGGTCCTGGGTACAATTACATCATCCCATGAATGGAGAAGAGGTTGTGGCTCTTGTGGAAGATATAGAGAGTGACCTTGATGAAAAGAAGGTGAGAATGGTAATTGGGACCTTAGGAAGGGAAAGGGATGAGAGAGTAGGGAGATACGTAGGAGACAATGCCTACCTGGTAGCCCATTTAATGACATCTGTTCTGCCAGGATCTAAGCCCTTAGGTCTTATAAATGCAATGAGAACATTTCCTTTTTACCTTAAAGTACAATAATAAATCACAGTAGATTCTACTTTCCAAGTTACTGCCAGTGTCAAGTAGCATTAGTGGCCTCAGTGGGTTGATGGAAAGAGCATTTCAATTTGAGAGCTGGTTTCTAGTCCTGGCTATATCCCATTTAATAACTATGCAACTCTGGGCAAATCATGGAGATAATACTTCTATCTGAAATACACTGAGAAATGTGAAGTACTATGGAAATGTTTTATCTGTGTCTCAGTTCATTCTTTTCTTAATCATTTTAGGGACAGAATCACATGAAGTATTTTCTACATCTCTGATTCACTGCCCCAAGATGGGAATTTCTACTCTCAGATTTCAGTCTGTGGCCCCTTCTCTCCTGTGGACTCTTCTCCTCCCTGCCATGTATTTAATAGGGCTCTATCATGTCAGAAGTAGAGTGTTTTCTTCCTCCTCAATTACTTTGTTATCTATTAATCTTTGTTCTTGTGTCTTTTCAGTAGAATGGTATTATACTTTAGGATTAATTCCTTTTTGTCTGGATATACCTAGCACCTAGATTAGGGCCCTTACTTATGGCTGGCCCTTTAAATTTTTAATTTGTTGAAATGTTACATCAGTGAATGGGAGACATTGGGATTTAATTCAACAAGAGTTTTTTAAGCACTTGCTAAAGTTCAAAGAACTATCCTGGGTACCCCTGGGGATATGAAGACTAATAGTCTCTGCCTTTAGGAACTCATATTCTACTGGAATAGAGTTTAAAGAATGTCAGCACTGGAAGGGCCCTTAGATTATAGAACATCAGATCTTGAATTTGCCCAAAATTATGTTTATTATACACTCTATCAAGTACAATATCCTCCTAATGTTTTGAAAGAGCTGTGATTATATCTCTGAGGATACTTTCTTCACTGACACAGCACAGGTCCTCTAAACCAAGTGCCAGAGTTTTAAGATTTACTGTGACCAAATACAAATCTATACAAGACATTATATTTTACTTTCATTCATAGATCTATATTTGAACATTACAAATTTTTTGAGGGAAGAAATATGAAATGGGTGGATGATCTACTTCCTTTCATGGCCATAGACTAGAGTCCCTATGAGACTTATGTTTTTGCTTTCAGAGATAAGGGGCCCTTCTCTCTATACATAGTACACTGGGAAATCTGGACAAGAGGACTCATAACCCTGATAGTTGAGGTATACAGCAAATGGCAACAAAGAGCAAAGATACCATTAATCTGGCCTGTGGTCTGAATGTGCATTAATTCTTCAGAGCCAATATTCAAAATTTAAAGCATGATAGATGAGTACAATAAAAAGGTTATCATTCAATCCAGACTTCTTGTTATTTCATATATTAGGGCATCTTCCCTTTATGAATTGGATCAGTAGACAAATACAAGGACTGGAAATTGCTTCCATTCCATCTGTCAAACTGTTTCCCTAAAGTCAAAAAAGACTTGAAAAATTGTCAGAGCCAATGCTCCCCCCCCAATCTCATCCTTTTTAGTCTCTGCTCCTTTTGGATATGATTGATTACTGGCTTCTCAAAATTTCTCCTTTGGTTTTCAGGACCATTTACTATTCTGCCTTTTTTGCTTTCTTTGCTGATTTATCCTTTTCTTACAATTCTCAAGGCTTAGTGCTTGGCTTCTTGCCCACCTATTTCTTTTAATTCTGTTTCCCTTCACAATTTCAGTCATTCTCTTAGCTTCATCTACCATATTTATTTCTGATAAATGGTAGCATTATTTTTCTAACAGTTTAACCTCTAAATTTTAGTATATCTTATTTTTCTATAATAATACTCTTATCAGGTGATAGTTATTTAATATTTTATAATTTATAAAGCACCATACATATAGCATTGTCTTTGTGGTAGATAACTAGACAGAATTAAAATGACTTGCCCATAGTCACAAGGCAGGTAGCAAAGTTGGGGATTCAAATTAAATTCTTTTGAGGTAGGTGTCACTGTATTTAAAGCACTGAGCATGGAGTTACTACTATTATTGTTCTGAATCCAAAGACAGGGTTCTTCCCACAAAACCATAACTGTCCCTTTTTTTCATGACCACCTAGTCATCAAGTTTTTTTCATTGTTGTTATTTTGGTTTGAACTCATCCTTTCTACCCCCACTGCCACCACCCTTTTCTGAACCAGTCTATATTCAGAGATATAGTATATCTGGTATACTATAAGTGATCTCCTCATAGATTTCTGTCTTCTTTTCCATTTATCATTCTTACATCAATTCTAAGTCATGCTCATTAGCAAGGTCTTTGGAACTCTGTCACCTATCCTTTCATTCTTATTTCTCTAGTTTTCCCTTATGTAAAATCTGCAGTAAATAGACTGATCTCTTGAAAATGCAAAATGATGTAATAGAATTATAGCTGGATCTGGAATTGGGCTCCTGGAGTTCACAGCCCAGCTTGAACACTTCACTCCTATGTGACATGAGACAGTCTGTTTCCCTTCCCAGAGATTGTTTTTCCTTTTTAAAAATGGGGATAATACTTATATTATCTGTATAACTTTACATAATCATTTAATCTTCGTGAGCCTTATAGGAGAAGTCATCTAGGTTTGCTGATTCCAAATATAGTGGTCTTTCATGCTGCCTCCACTTACTCAATCAATGCAAAATGAGGGGACTGAACTAGATGATCTTTAAGATTTCTTTTACTATTAATTAGAATATAGTATCACAAGGTCATTATGAAGAAAGCACTTGTAATAATTTAAAGTGTGATAGAAATTGGAGCCAATGTTGCTTTTACTCACTGTTGCCCATCTATGTTTTTTGTCCTCTTACCTCTGTGATTCTTTATCAGCTATTTCCCTCATCAGGAATGTATTCTTCCTCTTCTCTCCAATTTTTCTGAGTCTATTAGTCCATAAACATTTATCAAGCACATACTCTGTGCCAAGCCCTGTGCTAAAAGTAGGGGATACAAAGAAAGACCAAAAACCAAGCATTGCTATTAAGATTACAAACCAATGTGGGAGACATGCATACAACTACATTACAAATAAGCTAGAAGCAGGATAAACTAAAGAGAGAGAGAAAGCTAGAATGAAGTCCTGCTCATGATGGCTCCTTTCCTACTTTTGGACTGCCTCCTCTGACTTTGGCAGCCCATGGTGAACTGCTTTGTCTGAAGTCATGGAATGCTTTTGATTCAAGAGAATAGAGAGAGAAGAGAGCCTAGAACAGATCTTTGGGGAATATCCTTAGTTAAAAATGTGTAATGAACCATTAAGGGAGATTAAGGAACAGTCAGGTAAGGAGCAAAGTTCCTTTTCTCCTAATCCTGTGTCCCCCAAGGATTATGGTTACTTCTTTGAGATTTAGGTTTCTGTTCCTACAAGGATTGCCTCACAGGCTCAACTTTCTCTCTCTGTCTCCAGATCTCAGCCCATGCCCAAGGACAGGATGTGCCATGGACAGGGACAGCATCTCTGGCAACCGTTTCTGTTCCACCTCTCTGTGGTAACCACTTGGATCCTGCTTATGACACAATGATGCTCCATCTCAAGGATTCTCTAAATGGTACTTACTGTTCCCTGTCCAATGTCTTACTCTGATACAGGTCTAAGAGGCCACTTTTATTTTGGAGCCTTCTCCCTTCTCATTACCTATTCTAATTGCAGGCCTGCTCCATTGTTCCTTATACACTCCTTCCAGCTTGGATTCTCTTGAGGATGGTCTTCATCCAAAGGAGGTTCTAAGGCAACCTTCTCTGTGTTTTTTGACAATGCCCTTTGAAACTCCCTCTGTTTAAGTTATTGGGCAGAGTATGCTGAAACTCATTACAGTTGTGGTGGAAAGAATGGTGGATTGTTATCAGAGAACCTGGGCTCTAAATCTGGCATTGTCACCACCTATGTGACCTTGGGAAAGATCCTTATACTTTCTTGATCTCACTTTAAAATGAGTTTAGACTAAATAGACTCTAAGGTGTTTCTTAGCTCTAAATCCTATTACCTTATTTGGAGTCAAAGTATTTTTTTTTTTTTAAATTTGAGTTTGGGTTTGAATGTTGGCTTTGCTATTTACTATCTCAGTGGGTGTTCTGTATACCAAGATTTTTCCCCACATTCACCCAGTTTCACCCAAGGCTATTATAGGGAATACTGTTGTGCCCACAAGAGACATAATTTTTGATTCACAGTAGTCAGAACTTGGGATAGATTTCTTTACGGATCTCTACATTTTCTGTGTCTTAAGAGTGAAGGGAGGGGGGCAGCTAGGTGGTGCAGTGGAGAGAGCACCAGCCCTGAAGTCAGGAGGACCTGAGTTCAAATCTGGTCTCAGACACTTAACATTCCCTAGCTGTGTGACCCTAGGCAAGTCACTTAACCCCAATTGCCTCAGCAAAAAGCAAAAAGCAGAAAAAAAAAAAAAAGAGTGAAGAGAGGGTGTGGAAGAGGAAGCTGCAGGTTTAGTCTCATTTATGCTCTTTCTTCTCTTTTCAGTTTTTCCTGATGCTCAGGCTCCTACCCATATGGAAGACCAAGCAGTGGTGGCTCTATCAAAAACCAGGCCCCAGGTAAGCTACAATTCTCTATGTTCTTCCTGGGACTTATAGCTGTAGCTCCTTCCCTCATCTTGGCCCACACACAGGTATACTTCCTTGGCAGCTAAAAATGAGCTCTCGGACTTTTCTTTCCTTCTCACTGGTTCTCACATGCACTCAGAGTAACATGTCACTTAAGCCTCATGCTCTTCATGGAGGGACTGAGTGTGGGACAGTTCTTAGGACATCAAGAACATTTTGTTTCAGGAGACAGTGATGTTTGAAGATGTGGCTGTATACTTCAGGAAGGAAGAATGGGCAGCTCTGGACCCTGCTCAGAAGGCCCTGTACAGGGATGTGATGCTGGAGAATTATAGGAATGTAACATCTTTGGGTAAGGCATTATTTTCTCTCCTGTCTAAAGCTGAAGTAACTGTTAATGAGTGGTGGTCCTCTCCTTATTTCTTATCAGCATTTGGGAGTCCTGTGGTTCCAATTCCCATCTTCAGGGGATGCTTTTCCAGGCAGAAGTGGCTTTATGATCCCTTTGCAGTGAGGCAGAGGATCCTCGTGTCCTGTTTTCTAGTGATTTTTCCTTTGGGTTTCTGTGGAATTGAAAGTATGCAATATTCTAATTGTCTGCCTGACTCAGCACCCTTACTAATCACCTATTCTATCTTTACAATCCTTCTTGGTCTTTTTGTAAAAGTCTAAAACTTACCTCAGATGGTGAGCTGAAAATTACCACGTTGTTTCTAATTTAGATTTCTCTACTTTGCAAATTTTCCCATCCTCTTAAGGAGAGGAGAAAAGTATAAATGTGTATATAAGTCTAGATTTTTCACTTCTTTTTCTTTGGTTAAAAAAAAAGTCTAGGCCCCTTCCCCTTCCTCCAGACCTTCTTTCCAGAGTCTTCTTGAGCACCCCACTTCTTTCTTGCCCTTTCCCCTGAAGGAATGAGATGAGATCAAGCTATGGGATAAAAATGTGATGCCATGCTCTAGCTTACTCCCTTTTTTCCCTCCTGAACAGCATATCCATTTCCTAAACCTCTTGTGATTTCTAAGCTGGAGCAAGTTTCTGGGAATCCACAGGAAGCTCGGGACAGAGATCAGAGGATTGCTTGTGCAAGTGAGTGAGGAAAACTATTCATTTTTTCCCTTTTTCTTTGAGACATTAAATATTTTAGAAAGAGAATAGGGCATGGAGCTGATGGATGGCTTCACATCCCAATTCTGACAATTACTCACTATGTTTCCTTTCTTTTTTTCTCAATATTTTACTAATTACATGTAGTAATAGCTTTCAACATTCATTTTTCTAAGATTTTGTGTTCCAAATTTATTTCTTCCTCCCTCCCTTTACCTTCCCCCCACCAAGACAGCAAGTGAATCTGATGTAAGTTATACATGTACAATCATCTTAAACATATTTCCATATTAGTCACGTTGTAAAAGAAAAATCAGAATAAAAGGAAAAAAATGAGAAAGAAAAAGCAAACAAAAAAAGGTGAAAATAGTATGCTTCGATCTGCAACTTGCTGTGTTTCTTTAGACAAATACTGAGACTTAGTTATTTAATTCAAATGGGAATCACAGTACGTTCATCAACTGTATTTCATAGTTACTGTGCAAAAAGTACTTTAAGGTTTACAAAGCATAATAGAAAAGGAACTATAATTTTTTATTTTGCTATAATCATAAACATTATGAGAATTGATACTTGGAAAATATGAATTAATATTTGAGAAATAGCTAACTAAACAAAATCAAGAAGTTAAACCATAAGGTTCCTATTCTTGTGGCAGCTGAATCATGTCATATAAATTAAGCATGGCATCATGGCATAGTGCTAACAAAAGATTAAACTCAGCCTCTTTTTTTGACTTCAAATCTCACATTGTTTTTTATTAAACATTTGTATAGTCCCCTTGCCTTCCATTCTAGATGTCCTAGGTTCAAATATTGGCTCTGCAACTTTAAATTAGATATGTGCTTGTGGGTAAGTCCCTTCTTCTCTCTAATCCTTAGTTTCCTTGAATAAACAGAACTAATAATCCTTGTATAACCTATTTCACAGGTTTATTGCATAGAAAGCACTTTTATTATTTTGCTTAGCATTCCCTTCATCATTATTTGCAAACATTTGGTAATCCTTGTTTCACGTTATTTCATCAATCAATAAGCCTTCAATAATTGCTTATATCAGGCACTCTGCTCAATGCTGGAGATAAGACAAAATTCTATCAGTTCTATCTTTAAAGGAGTTTAATATGGCAAGGGATAAGACAGCATATATACGTGTGTTTGTGTGTATGCATGCATGCATGCATGCTGGCAATAGACAAAAGCTATATGTGGATGAGAAGGCAATTAGCAGCTGAGGGAGCAAGATGAGGAGGATCATCAAGAAAAGACTTCTATTGGAGGGGGTGCTTAGCTGATTCTTGAAGGAAACCAGAGATTCCAAAAGGCAGAGATATGGTTAGGAAGTATTCCATGAATACAAATGCAATAGATGAGTGCAAAGACATGGATAATAGAGATGGAGTAGCAAGTAGGCTAGTGTGATTGGACCAAAGTGTGTGGAGGGCAGTTAAGGTGAGGACTGCTAGGAAGGGAACAGGCTGTGAAATGCTTTAAATGCCAAAGGAATTTATATTTTATCCTAGAAGTGACAGGGATCCTCTGGAGTTTATTAAGTCTGGGGTTGATATGGTCAGACCCACTCTTTTTTGGAGTGGGGAGATCAAATAGGAAGTCATGGTCCTAGTGAGAGGTGATGAAGGGTAAATGAGAGTAGCAGCTATTTAAAAACAAAGAAATATATGAGAGATAGCGTAGGAATTTAAAGATTAAGCATTTGGCGACTCATTAGCTATGTAGAGTAAGCACTGAGGATGAGTCTAGGACAGAGCCTTGGGATATACCCACATTTTGTGTACATGCTATGAATGGTGATTTGGGAAAGGATATTGAGAACAGTCTGAGATACTGAAGAAAAACCAAAAGGGAGAAGTAGCACTAAAATCAAGAGAAGACATATTAGCTAGGAGAAGAGGATATTATTATACTAGATTATTTAAAGGGATAGTTTGAGGTACATTAATGCATTATTGATGGAGTTATGAATTAATTGATCTGGCCATTATGAAAAGCACTTTGGAACTATATCCAAAAAACTGTATATATCTTACACATCCTTTGACCCAGCAATACCATTACTAAGGCTATATCCCCAAAGAGCTCTAAGAGGAAAAGGGCTCATGTGTATAAAAATATTTATAATAACTTTTTATAGTAGAAAAAAACTAGCTGGAAATTAAAGGGAATGGCTGAACAAATTATGATATATGAATGTGAATGGAATACTATTGTGCTATAAAATGAAGGGGATGGTTTCAGAAAAACCTGGGAAGTCTTGTATAAATTGATGCAGAAGGAAATGATTGTTCATTTTATCAAGAGAACCATTTATATAACAACAACAGCACTGTAAAGATAAACAATTTGGAAAGATCTAAAAAGGATCAGTCATGAATCCAGCTACCTACTTCTTGATAGAGGTATAACAGAAATAGGGTACAGAATGAGGCATGTATTTTTTGGATATGACCAGTGTGAGAATTTATTTTGTCTGACTGCATATGTTACAATATTTTTATTTTTAAATAAAATAAAGTGGAGAAAAAGTGGTGATAGGGAAAGCAAATAGATAAAACTGGTCATAGAAAAAAATTAAACTTTAAAAAAAAAAAGACCTGGCTTTGAATTCCATCTTATCCACTGACTAGTTGTGTGACTTTCCTTATCTATAAAATGAATAGGCTGACCTGTAGGATACTTTTATTTTTTGCTTCTTAAAGCTTTTTTTTGGGGGGTGGGGAATGACAGCCACATACTCCTATTATTAATAGAATATTTTAGTATTCTTGTTATTTTTTTCCATTCCTTAACAAGAGACCAACCAAATGTCTTTTCTTGAATTTCTTTTTGTTTAGGTGGTGAAGTCAAATTTGAGAAAGAGAAGTTGAACATCAAGCAAGAAATTTCTGAAGAATCGCCAGCAACATCATTGGGAACTGTCCAGAATAATGTTTCTGATCAACCTGAGGTTAGAGAATCTTGTAAACAGAAGGCTGGGCGGGAGAGGCAGCAGGAAAACCCCACACTGGTGGAAGTAAAGGTAGAGGAAGGAAATTCTAAGAACATGACAGTCAAGGAAACAAAAACTAGCACAGGTGAGACAGATGAGAATTTGGGGGCACATACTAGTTCAAGCCTTAATATGCATCAAAACATTCCTAAACATGAGGAAGTCCATAATTATGATGAACACTTGGAACAGAATGAGGAGAGAGTTGATAGATATGATGAGGATGGGATAGCTTCCAGTCTCATGCCAGGGCCTAGTCAAAATCAGATAACTGAACAACATTTTTCTATTCCATTACAAAGTGAACAATATCCTCAACAATTTATTAATTATGAGGATGACTTTGGTGGGATTTCCCATTCCTTTCTTCATCAACTGCTATACAATGATAAAAATCTGTTTGGACATAATATGTTTATGGGAGCTTTCGATCACATGCCATTCTTTAGTCCACATGTAAATATCCGAGCTAGGCCAAATCACTATGAATGTAAATTGTGTGGTAAAACTTTTACAAGAAAAGGAAACCTTGTTGATCATCAGAGAATTCATACTGGAGAGAGACCCTATAAATGTAATGAGTGTGACAAAACATTTTCAAGAAGCAGGTCCCTTGTTCAACATCAGAGAGTTCACACAAAGGAAAAACTGTTTGAATGTAAAGATTGCGGTAAATCATTCAGAACAAACAGAAGCCTAGTTTCTCACCAGAGAATTCACACTGGGGTAAAGGTATATGAATGTAAAGATTGTGGGGAAACTTTTACAAGAAATAGGACCCTTGCTGCTCACCAGAAAATTCATACTGGCGAGAAGGAAAAATATGAATGTGAAGTGTGTGGGAAAAGTTTTACAAGAAATAGAAGCCTTATTGAACATGCGAGAATTCACACTGGTGAGAAACCCTACACATGTAATCTATGTGGGAAAGCTTTCATTCGTAAGTCATATGTTTTGGTACATCATAGAACTCATAGCAGGAAAAAACCATATACATGTCAGGTATGTGGGGAAGCCTTTATGTGGAACTCAGGCTATTCTCGACATCGCTTAACCCATACTGAGGAGGAATATGATGAAATTAATGAGTAAGGAACTTTTATCATAGGTCTAAACATTCAACTCCAGGAAATTGATAGTGATAAGCTTCATGGGTGTGGGATAGTTTTCACTGTAAGAAAACTCTGATTGATCACCATTCACATTACAAATGCTATGAATGAAAATAATGTGGGAATTTTTTTTTTCCAAGGAACATAACCCTTGTTAATCATCATGTAATTCACAATGAGGAAAAGTAAGGAGTTGGAAGAGGGTGGGGAAATTTTTAAAGAATAAAACACTTGCTGAGTACCAGGGAGAAATAAATGTTAGTTTAGGAAAGCCTTCATCTGTAAATCATGCTTTCTATTCTAGATAAGTCATAACAGAAACCATATAAATGTTATTTTTGTGGCATAGCTTTTAGGAGGGTCTAGGCTTTCCTTGATAGAGAACCCACAGTAGGGAGAAATATTATAAATGCAGCGATTGTGAAAGAACTTTTAAATTACAGCCTTGCCATTCAACAATAGAGTCCTCACTAATATTAAGCTATATGATTCATGAGTATGGCATAACTTTCATATGTAAGAGAACCCTCATTGGTCACCAAGGAATTCACATTGATGAAATACTCTATAGGTAACATAAATAATATTAAACCAATTCAAAAGAAAAAACCCCACAAATGTTTCATCCAACATAGTATCATAAAGTAAAGGTGCACATTAAATACACGAATTGGTGGTTGAATAAAGTCCACAACCTATTATGATAGATTTCTCCAGCACTGTGGAAAAGCCTTCAGTTACATGCCAGTATCTTGTATATAAGAGAAAGCACATAAAAGAAACTCTATGAGCAAAATGAATATGGGAAATCCTTTTGTCATAACAGAACATTCAAAGCTTTACAAAATTCACATCATGGAGGATTACTTTGAGTATCAATGTATAATAGTCTTCTGTTGCAAATTGTCCCATTTACATAACAGATTGCATGTCAGAGTGTAATTTGTAACGGAAAGCTTTGGGATGGAACTTGAATTTCCCTAGGCATTGGATAATTCTTAGTCAGATGAAATTCTATGACTATCATGATTTATTTGAGCCTTCATTTAAAATGGAACTTCAGTTAATTATTGAAGAAACTATTCAAACATCATCTCCATAGAAAAAATTCCATTAACTTTCTTCTTAAGATAAGATTTTATGGATGTTTTGTTTTTTATATTCTCTTAGTTACTCCTAGAATCCTTTTATCTCTCAAATACATCCCATCTAGCAACTAGTACTTTTTAAGGACAAAAAAGGTCAACAAACTGATTGAAATACTGGGGGAAAAACATATATATAACCTGTGAACCTTCCACCTTCATAAAGGGGTTGGCATCCTCTCAAGTCTCTTCATTCAAGTCATATTTGATCTTTGTAATTTTGTTACATTCATTTTTGATTTTTTGGTATTTGGTTATTCTTTCCTTTTACATTGTTGTAATTATCATATATATTATTTTCTTGATTCTCCTTCACTCTGTATCAGTTCACATAGATCTTTTCATGCCTCTCTGTATTTATCACACATATGATGTTTCACAGCACAATAATACAATCATGTATAATAATTCATTAAGTTGTTCCCCCATTTAATGGGCTTTGTTCCAGATTTTTTACTGTTAATTTTTTTAAACTGAATTCATTTTAAACAAATACAAAATAAGGGGAAAAAAAACATTTCCATGTGCACAGCAGAACATGGAGCTCTTTGCTATTATAAAAAGTGCTGCTGTAAATATTTTGGTGTATATGTGGGCTTTCTTCTTATTGATGAAGTCATAATAAATATTATGCCTTGGAGCATAAACCTAGTAATGGAGTCTCTAGTTCAAAGGATATGAACATTTTAGTCATTTTATTCCAAATTAATTTTCACAATAGTTGTCATTTCACAACTTTGCCAACAATTTAATAGAATGCCTGCCATTCTATCACCTCACTTTGACTATTGTCATTTTTCTTCCATTTTTGCCAATTTTCAAGGTGAAAGGTGAAATCTCAGGATTATTTTGATTTGCATTTTTCTTTCTTTTTTTTTTTTAAATCAGTGATTTGAAGCATTCTGTCATATGGTTGTGAATACTTTGTAATTCTTCTGAGAACTATTTGTTCATATCCTTTGACCATTTATTTGTTGTTGTTGTTCAGCTGTTTCAGTCATGTCTGACTATTTGGGGTTTTCTTGGAACACTGGAGTGGTTTGTCATTTTCTTCTCTAGCTCATTTTACAGACAAAGAACAGGAACAAACAGGGTGAAGTGACTTGTCCAGGATCACCCAGCTAATAAGTATCTGAAGCCAGATTTGAATTTATCAAGATTAGTATTCCTGACTCCAGGCATGGCACTCTATCCACTTCACCATACCCCATATTTATTTGATGGGGAATAGCTAATTGAGATACATACACACACACAGCCACACACAGACACGCATAATTGTTTATATATTGTGAATGCCAATACCTTCTCAGAATTTTGGTGCAAAGATTTTTTCTTCCCTTCCACTACTTTCTTTCTTATCCTGGAAGCATTAATTTTGTCTGTGCAAAAGCCTTTTAGTTTCATGTAATCATACTTATCTATTTTATCTTTTGCAATTGCCTCTATCTTGTTTGGTTATCAGTACATTTTCTACCCACAGCTCTGAAATATATATATAAATTTTTTCCTACTTTTTTTTTTTTTTTGTAATTTTGATAATAGGTCATCTACCTATTTAGAATGTACTGTGGAATATAATGCAAAGTATTGGTCTAAGCATTCCATAAAGTTTTTAAAAAATCAAATAAGGAGTTATTGGACCAACTTATCTATGAACACTGAATATTCCTCCAGCTATTTAAGTTTTGAATTTTTTTTTTAAAGGAGCACTTAAAGCACTAGAAGTCCTTTCTTTGTGTGCATTGATAGGCTAATCTCCACACATTTTATGCATTTTGTAATTATTTGTTTTCTATTTTTGCTCTTTGGATTATACTCATTAAAAATAAATGCTAATGATTTTTTTAGGGTTTATTTTGTATCTTGCAACTTTGCTGGAGCTATTGTTCCTAGTAGTATTTCTGCTGATTTCCTAGGATTTTCCAAGTGAGACATCAAATCATCAGCTAACAGGGATAGTTTTAGCTCCTCTTTACTTATTTTTATGCCTTTAATTTCTTTCTCTGGGGGTAGGTGATGCAGCAGATAAAGAACTGAGCTTGGATTCAGGAAGACCCAAGTTCATTCAAATCCAGCTTTAGTCAGTTATTGTGTCCAATAAGGGCAAGTTACACAATGCTCACCTCAGTTTACCGATTAAAAAATGGGGTTAATAACAGCATCTACTTTATATAGTTGTAGTGAAGATCAGATGAGATAACAGGGCAGGTAGGTGGTGTAATGAATAGATCAATGAACCTGGAGTCAGGAACATCTTCGTGTAAATCTGACCTCAGACACTTCTTGGCTGTGTGAATTCTACTGTAAAATGGAGATAATAACAACCCCCTAACTCCCAGGGTTGTTGTGGAGATCAAATGAGATATTTGTTAAATACTTATCACAATGCCTGACACACAGCTGATTGTATATGTGTTAGTTATTGTTCTTATTGCTGTTGCTAGTACTTCCAGGTCTTTATCTAAATAATAGTGGTGAGAAGAGGCATCCTTGTTTCACTTCTGTATTTATTGGAAGAGGTTTTAGCATATACTTGTTGATGCTTGCTTTTGATTTTAGATAGATACTTTTTATGATTAAAAAAGGTCCCTTTATGTGTGTACTTTGTAGGGTTTTTAGCACTTCTTAAAAAGTGGTGTACTTTGTCAAAAGCTCATTCTGGACCTGTTAAGATAAATGTTTTGGCTTTTAATATGACTGATTATGTTGTTTTCCTACTGTTGAGCCATTCTTGTATCTATTTGGTCATTATGAATTATTTCTTGGATAAATCACTATAGCTATTAATCCTTGACAGGAATTGTTTAAAAATTTTTAGTCAGTATTGTTTAATGATAGTGGTGTCTGTATTTTATCTTTCCTGAATTTAGGTACTGAGACTGTATTGTCTCATAAAAAATTCTGTTAGGATGCTTTCCAAGTTTCTGAGAATAATTTGTGAAGTGTGGATACATAATTTTCTTTAAATGTTTGATAGAATGCTACTGTGAATCTATTAGGACCAGGAGGTTCTCTCTCCTGTCCCCTCCCCCAATCCTTTATAGCCAGATGTATTTCTTTTTCTGAATTTGGGTTACTTAACCCTCTATCTGGTCATCTGAAAATTTGTGTATTAAATATTTTTGAAACTTTCTCATTTCTTTTTGTTCTTAGTTTTATTAGCATATAATTGTGCATAATGTATTGTGAATATTCTTTCTGTTCAAGCCTCTCTAAGAGTCCTGCCTCTACCTCTCAGTTCTTCCCCAGCTTCAGCGGGGATCTTTTTTGTACAGAACACAGTCACCCTGGAAAACTTACAAACTTCCCAGGATCTGCATCTCTATGACACTGGAAAGGGGTGCTTGGGAGGGGGAAACAAGGTGTGGCCTAAGATTAGGTCCCTAGAGCTGCTTTGCTGCTATAGAGTGGGGCCACAATGGGGAAGAGGGGAGGGACAGAAGCCAGAGAAAAGTCTTACCTGAAAAGGGTGGAAACGTCTTCAGTCTGCAGCACCCGCACCTCCTG
>JAJPUD010025989.1:761-17002 GCA_023553655.1 Myrmecobius fasciatus
TTTTTTCATAAAACCAACAAAATTGATAAGCCTTTAGTTAATTTGATCAGAAAAAGGAAAGAGGAAAATCAAATTGTTAGTCTCAAAAATGATAAGGGAGAACTTTACTCCAATGAAGAGGAAATTAGAGTAATAATTAGGAGTTACTTTGCCCAACTTTATGCCAATAAATTCAATAATCTAAATGAAATGTTGGAATATCCACAAAAATATAGATTGCCCAGTTTAACAGAAGAGGAAATAGATTATTTAAATAGCCCCATTTTAGAAAAAGAAATAGAACAAGCTATTAATCAACTCCCTAAGAAAAAATCTCCAGGTCTAGATGGTTTTACATGTGAATTCTACCAAATATTCAAAGAACAATTAATTCCAGTGCTATACAAACTATTTGAATAAATACGGACAGAAGGTATACTACCAAATTCCTTCTATGATACAGATATGGTGCTGACAGCTAAACCAGGTAGGGTGAAAACAGAGAAAGAAAACTATAGACCAATTTCCCTAATGAATATCGATGCAAAAATTTTAAATAAGATATTAGCAATGAGATTACAGAAAGTCATCCCTAGGATAATACACTATGACCAAGTAGGATTTATACCGGGAATGCAGGGCTGGTTCAATATCAGGAAAACTATCAGCATAATCAATTATATTAATAACCAAACTAACAAAAACCATATGATTATCTTCATAGATGCAGAAAAAGCATCGATAAAATCCAACATCCATTCCTATTAAAAACACTAGAGAGTATAGGAATAAATGGGCTTTTCCTTAAAATGATTAGTAGCATCTACTTATAACCATCAGCAAGTATCATATGTAATGGAGACAAACTAGAACCATTCCCAATAAGATCAGGAGTGAAACAAAGCTGTCCACTATCACCATTACTATTTAATATTGTATTACAAATTTTAGCTTTGGCAATAAGAGAAGAAAAAGAGATAAAAGGAATTAGAGTAGGTAATGTGAGAAACCAAATTATCACTCTTTGCAGATGACATAATGGTATACTTAGAGAACCCTAGCGACTCAACTAAAAAACTACTAGAAACAATTCACAACTTTAGTAAAGTTGCAGGATTCAAAATAAATCCACATAAATCATCAGCATTTTTATATATTACCAACAAAGTTCAGCAGCAAGAGATAGAAAAAGAAATTCCTTTCAGAATAGCAGATGATAGCATAAAATTTTGGGGAATCTATCTGCCAAGAAAATGTCAGAAACTATATGAACTCAACTACAAAACACTTTCCACACAAATAAAATCAGACCTAATCAATTGGAAAAACATTATGTGCTCATGGGTAGGCCGAGCGAATATAATAAAAATGACAATACTACCCAAACTAATTTACTTATTTACTGCCATACTAATTAAACTCCCAAGAAATTATTTTACAGATCTAGAAAAAATAGTAGCAAAGTTCATTTGAAGAACAAAAGTTCAAGGATTTCAAGGGAATTAATGAAAAAAAGACAGATGAAGGTGGCCTTGCTGTACCAGATATAACGCTATATTATAAAGCAACAGTCATCAAAACCATTTGGTACTGGCTGAGAAATAGAGCAATCAATCAGTGGCATAGAATAAGATATCAGGACAAGCTAGGTAATAACATTAGCAATTTAGTGTTTGATAAACCCAAAGACCCCAGCTTTTGGGATAAGTACTCACTATTCAGAAAAACTGCTGGGATGATTGGAAACTAGTGTGGAAGAAACTAAGGCTGGACGCACACCTAACACCACACACCAAGATAAGATCTAAATGGGTTCATGATCTAGATATAAAGAGTGATGTTATAACCAAATTAGAGGAACATGGGATAGTTTACCTCTCAGACCTGTAGAGATGGAATGAATTTATGTCCAGGGAAGATCTGGTAGTCTTAATTGAACACCAGATAGATAATTTTGATTATATTAAGTTAAAAAGTTTCTGTACTAACAAAACTAATGCAGCCAAGATTAGGAGGGAAGCATCAAATTGGGAAATCATCTTTACATTTAGGGGTTCTGATAAAGGTCTCATCTCTAAGATATATAGAGAATTGTCTCACATTTATAAAAATTCAAGCCATTCTCCAATTGATAAATGGTCAAAGGATATGAACAGACAATTTTCAGATGATGAAATTAAAACTATTTATAATCAGATGAAAAGGTGCTCCAAATCACTATTGATCAGAGAAATGCAAATTAAGACAACTCTGAGGTACCACTACACACCTGTCAGACTGGCTAAAATGACAGGAAAAGATAACGATGAATGTTGGAGGGGATGTGGGAAGACTGGGACACTAATACATTGTTGGTGGAACTGTGAACGGATCCAACCATTCTGGAGAGCAATTTGGAGCTATGCTCAAAAAGTTATCAAAGTGTGCATACCCTTTGACCCAGCAGTGTTTCTATTGGGCCTATATCCCCAAGAGATCTTAGAGAAGGGAAAGGAACCCACATGTGCAAGAATGTTTGTGGCAGCTCATTTTGTGGTGGTTAGAAACTGGAAAGTGAAGGGATGCCCATCAATTGGAGAGTGGCTGAATAAATTATGGTATATGAATGTTATGGAATATTATTTTTCTGTAAGAAACGACCAACACAACGATTTCAGAGAGGCCTGGAGAGACTTGCATGAACTGATGCTGAGTGACATGAGCAGAACAAGGAGATCATTGTACACGACAACAACAGTACTATATGAGGATTAGTTCTAATGGACATGACTCTCTTCAACAATGAAATGCTTCAAACCAATTACAATTGTGCAGTGAAGAAGGCCATATACACTCAAAGTGAGGGATGTGAAATGTGGACCACAACATAACATTTTCATGTTCTCTATTGAGATTTTCTTGCATTGTATTTCCTTTATCAGATTATTCTCTCTTATAGATATGATTTCTCCTGAACAAAAAAATGATGTGTGGCAATAACTATACATATATTCGACTTAAGTATTCTAACATAATTATCATGTAGTGGGTATCCTGCTATCTAGGGGAGGGGTGGGGAGTAGGGGGGAAAAATTTGTAACAGAAAGCTTTGTAAGGGTTAATGTTTAGTAATTACCCATACATATGTTTTGCAAATAAAAAGTATTAATAATAAAAAATCAATTTTAAAGAAATTAACATTGAAAATCTGTTTATGTTTTTTGCATGGCAATGTATACCATATGTTTAAGATTGATATCAGTAAATGGGTAGCTCAAAAGGAAGATTGGGGCTGAACTGATTATGATTTGACTCTATATAACAAAACTGTGTAGAAAAAGGTAAAAATGTTCATTATGTTATACATATGATGTGCAGGGAAAAAATTGGCATGGAAGCACAATTGGGGGAAGGAAGACTCACAGTTTTGAAAACTTACTCACATTGGGAATGTATTAAATAAGAATGGTATAGCAGCCTCCAAAATCTATAAAGCAATAAGGCAGGGGGGTGGTTGGGGAAAGGGAGAAGGAAAGGGTAGAGAAAGAAGACAAGGGAGGGTGTAGGAAGGTTAAGAAATAGCAAGACAATTAAGGAGCAGAATTAAAGTAAAAGAGTTAGCAGGGATAAGAAAGAAGATAATTCTTCTTACTGCAACAAGGATAAGGAATAGAATTTATTACAAAAAAGTAGGGATAGTAATTCATTAATCTTAGACATAGTTATACTTGAACTTTCAATCAAGAGAAAAATCTCCATTATATGTTAGTCATATTAATATCATTTAGATGCATGTTTACATATGGGTAAATACATGTTATACATGTCTATATGTTAGTATGTATGTATCTCTATTTGTGTATGTAGATATGTATATGAATGTAGCTCCATGGGTGGGTGTGAACATATAAGTGTGTATTTATGTATGAATGTATATGTATATATGGATATAAATATACATGTGTGTGCTTCTGGGAAGATGTGGGGAAATGAAAGGGGGGAAATAATAAAGAAAAAAGCATGTGCAGCAACAGAACAAAAGAATAACCTAAAAGGCAGCAAAGAAAAAATGGACACTCATGCATATAATTTCTTCCTTTATTATATAATGCTTTCTTGAAATAGAAATTTATTTTTGTATACTTTGAATCATCTCTGATTCTCTCCTGGACATGTGATAATGTTCTGTTTGGGTTTTATTTTTAATTTACCTTTTCAGTTTTTTTTTTTTTACTATTTTTCTTACTTTGTATTTAGTGCAATAAATAATTTATTTAATATATATGTATACACATATATAGTCATAAAACACTCTAAATCATTGTTGATGAGAGAAATAAAAATGAAAATAACTTTGAGATATCTTAAAACTATGATACTGGCTAAAATGATAGAAGGGTAAAATGACAAATGTTGGAGCGAATATGGAAAAAATGTATTATTAACACATTGTTGGTGGAATTTTTAACTGACCCAACTGTTTTGGAAAGCAATTTGTATTATGCACAAAGACTTATAAAACTCTTTGACCCAACAATATTACGATTAAGTCAGTTTCTCAAAGTGATTGTGAAAAAATAAAAAGAACCTAGTTGTTCTAATTATAGCAGCTCTCATTGTGTTGGTAAAGAAATGAAAACTGAAGAGATGCCCATAAATTGAGGAAGAGCTAAACCATTTCTGATATATAATTGTGATCGAATATTTTTTATGCTGTAAGAAATGATGAACTGGTTGATTTCAGAAAAAAAATATGGAAAGTCTTATATGAAATGATGAAAAGTCAAGTAAGCAGAACCAAGACATTACTGCATAATAAATAGGATAAAAGCTATATTATTGCAGTCAAGATTCTTGTAAAAACAAAATTTTTCTAAGAATAATTTTAAGTAACCAATTTATTATGAGTAATGTAAATACTCAAATCAATTATAAAGGACATATGAAGGATGTTATCTACCTCCAGAGAAAGAGCTAATAAATAGAAGTGCATATAATATAGCTTTACATATATTTATAAATTAGGTATCAAACGGTTTCTTCTAGCTTGAACTGGGGAGAGAGGGAGAGACAGTTCAGAACTTATAATACAACAAAAATAAATAAGTAAAATTAATTAATTTAATAAAAATATATGTAGGGACTGACCCATAGAAGCAACAATCTAAGCACATTTGGATGACTGGGATTTGCCCTATGGTGCTGATAATTAAAAGCAAGTAACAGGATGTCCTCAGGAATAATTCTTTTCATATTCATATGCTTTGTTCTGCTCTTTGACTCCCAGTAGATGCCAAATCATTAGTGGTGTCCCAGGATTTTCCTCCTCCCTGGGTTACTATAACTCACACAATCTCATAAGCTTACTCCTATAATACTTTCCAGATATGACTCTGCTTGAAGACAATTAGAGTTAAATGATTATTTGATTGAGATGCTTAGAGAGCTGAATTGTTCTTTACATAGTAAAGCCATACCTGTGTTTGATTATGAATGATCAAAAAAAGTAGAGACATTACAGTCATGACCTGATTCCCATCTCCATTTAAAAAAAAATGCATGCTCATCTCATCACTGATTCTGTTCATGTATATGACCAGGAGTAATGTCAGGAAGTTCTCACACTTACCTTGTTGGATGATAGACATTCCCACCTGCTGACATTAATTTTGCTTCCACTGTTCCTTGTAATAAGTTGTCATTTTTCCAGTTAGGTAAAGATTCTGGCTCCTCACATAATATGGGGACTGTGATACTGTAAAATAGGTGTGAAAAAAGTAGCAATTGTTATTCTCTGTTCTCATTAGGAGACTACTACCAGTCTAATTGTATACTTCAGGAAATGATACAGATGGGAAATAACAAAAGACTGCACACCAGTTTAATAATTAAACCTACATATATATGTCCTGGATATGGGGTCTGTAACTGCCCCCCATATATGAATTCTTGACTGCTTGACTAATGTGCATCCCAAGAAGAAAATGAGTTTAAAATGATCTCAAGGTTATGAGCCATGGAAACAAAGGAGGAATAATACAATAATTAAAAGCCATAGACAAATTGAAAACAAAGAGAAACAGTTAATGAGACTCAGTGAGCAACAATTCAGTTTTAGTCCAAGTTCATTTAGAGGAAATTGGATGATGTCCAAAGTTTAATGTCAGCAAGGAAAGTTGGGTAACATTGGGAGCAACATTCTGCTGGGCAGGCTCTGCAAAATATCTTATGTCAATTTCCATTGGTAAAAGACATAAAACATTGAAGTTTTCTGGATATATGTATATTTATAGTAATTTGTGGGTCAAACGAGACTGTTGGGAAATTGTACCAAAATATAGATAACACTAGGGATTGATTGGGAAATAACTATAAGTTTAACATGAAAAAAGAATGGAGGAAGATGATGTCAGCATTAGATCCAAAGCTGTTCAGGAGCTGATAAAAGCTCTATTATTGTAGCCAACAAGAAATATTATGGTATACTTAAGGCATGGCTTAATCTTTTCTCACCAAAGCTTTGAATTCAGCTTTTAAGTGTTTCTTTTTTTCCTGAATCTGTGTTTCTAAAATGTATCTTAATGAGGAAAAAAAATTACTCTATAGGCAACAATGGTATAAGAAATATAGTTCATAAAGTAAATGATGATTATTATAGTTCAGGAAATTGTTACATTATTGTCTCTATAGTTCAGGCCATTAGTTTATTAAAAGTATGATTATAGGCTATACACAGACTACAAGAGGAACACACAAACACACATATACACAGACACATATATTTCCTTTTGAAAGCTACTATCAAGGAAATTATAAAACTTGAGAGCCCAAAAGAGTAATGTGAGAAAGTAGCAAGTAGATGTTAAAGGGGAAGCATGGAAGTTGCACAGTAAAATTGTTTTGATGTGATGGATGTGATAACTGAAAATATCAGGGAAAC
The DNA here is from genome assembly GCA_023553655.1 of Myrmecobius fasciatus. Lineage (NCBI taxonomy): Eukaryota > Metazoa > Chordata > Mammalia > Dasyuromorphia > Myrmecobiidae > Myrmecobius > Myrmecobius fasciatus. The sequence goes on from JAJPUD010025989.1 coordinate 7,660, forward strand.
CAGAGATATGAACACTCATCCTTTTCTCTGATAGTTTGAAAGAAGGGAATTATAATCTTGGAAGAAGATATTATTGATGTATTTTATCCAAGTACAGAAGAAAAGGATATTACTAGTACACCAAGCATATCTCAAAGATATTGTGGAATTGGTTTCAGATCATTATAACAAAGCAATTTTTGCAATACAATCATATTAAATTTTTGGTTTAACAGTGCATATAAAAGTCATATTTATGCTATATTGTAGTCTATTGAGTGTGCAAGAATACTATGCCTAAAAATGTACATATTTTTAAAAAATGACTTTATTGCTAAAAATATTGACTATCATGAAGGCTCCAAGCATGTGATAATTTTCTTTATTGAGAGAGGGTCTTGACTCTATGTTGATGGCTACTGACTGATCTGGATGGTTTTTCTGATGATTAGGATGGCTGTAGAATTTCTTAGAAATAAGATAACAATGAAGTTTACTTTATGAATTTGATGCTTTTTACTTGAACTCTTAGAGAACATTATATTTTTAGGTAACCTAATTTCAATATTCTTGTGTCTCATAGGGAAGTCTGAAGAGAGGGAAAGAGACAGAATGGCAGGTGAATGGAGCAGTCAGAACACACACAATATTAGTTTCTGTACTAACAAAACTAATGCAGACAACATTAGGAGGGAAGCATTAAATTGGAAAATCATCTTTACATTTAGGGTTTCTGATAAAGGTCTCATCTCTAAGATATATAGAGAATTGTCTCACATTTATAAAAATTCAAGCCATTCTCCAATTGATAAATGGTCAAAGGATATGAACAGACAATTTTCAGAGGATGAAATTAAAACTATTTATAATCATATGAAAAGGTGCTCCAAATCACTATTGATCAGAGAAATGCAAATTAAGACAACTCTGAGGTACCACTACACACCTGTCAGACTGGCTAAAATGACAGGAAAAGGTAACGATGAATGTTGGAGGGGATGTGGGAAGACTGGGACACTAATACATTGTTGGTGGAACTGTGAACGGATCCAACCATTCTGGAGAGCAATTTGGAGCTATGCTCAAAAAGTTATCAAACTCTGCATACCCTTTGACCCAGCAGTGTTTCTATTGGGCTTATATACCAAAGAAATCATAAAAGAAGGAAAGGGCCCCACATGTGCAAGAATGTTTGTGGCAGCTCTTTTTGTGGTGGCTAGAAACTGGAAACTGAAGGGATGCCAATCAATTGGAGAGTGGCTGAATAAATTATGGTATATGAATGTTATGGAATATTATTGTTCTGTAAGAAACGACCAACACGACGATTTCAGAGAGGCCTGGAGAGACTTGCATGAACTGATGCTGAGTGAGATGAGCAGAACCAGGGGATCGTTGTACACGACAACAACAGTACTATATGAGGATCAGTTCTAATGGACATGACTCTCTTCAACAATGAAATGCTTCAAACCAATTACAATTGTGCAGTGAAGAAGGCCATATACACTCAGAGTGAGGGATGTGAAATGTGGACCACAACATAACATTTTCATGTTCTCTATTGAGGTTTTCTTGCATTGTATTTCCTTTATCGGATTATTCTCTCTTATAGATACGATTTCTCCTGAACAAAAAAAAATGATGTGTGGCAATAACTATACATATATTCGACTTAAGTATTCTAACATAATTATCATGTAGTGGATATCCTGCTATCTAGGGGAGGGGTGGGGAGTAGGGGGGAAAATTTGTAACAGAAAGCTTTGTAAGGGTTAATGTTTAGTAATTACCCATACATATGTTTTGAAAATAAATAGTATTAATAATAATAAAAAAAGAACACACACAATATTTATCATTTAAGTTCCCAGTCTTATACAGATATGACTTTTGACATCCCAAAACAATTAAAATAATCAAATCAAAAATCATTGATCACAAGTTACTGTCATCAACATCATAATAATAAGAAATCATAATATTGAAAGTACCAAAATGTGAAACATCTGTAAGATGTGAATACATGCTCTTGGAGGGGAAATGGCACCAATACATTTGCTCTGTGCAAGTTTATCACTAAACTTTAATTTAAAAAATAACAACAATATCCAAGAAGTTCAATAAAATGAGATATGCTTTAGTGCATATTCCCTTAAGTATGGAATAGTAAATAGAGTGCTTAAGTTGGAGTCATGATGGGTCTGGAGTATAATCATAGTGCAGGCTGTGCCAACATCAGGAGCAGGTCATGAGGCTTCTGAATCTGAGGCAATGGAAGTGTTCTCCATACCTCTCAGTACATGGGCATCAAGGACAATTCAACAGCAAAGGTTTGGCACACTGGGGTGCCAAGGAGAGCCCTAGCAAACTAGGATCAGTCTTTGGGAACCACTGAATCAACAGCTAGGATACAGTAGTAGTAGTAACAGCAAAAACTACAGCAGTGGCTTCTGGAGATTTCAGCCCACAGGTGGGGGGGGGGGCGGCAAATAGCTGCTCAGAGGAAGATTGCAGAAAGTCTCTTTACTGGCACTGAAGCAGGATTCTGTTGCTTTGCTCATATCAGTTTATGAGTTTGCAGTGCTGGCTCACTGTACAGGTCCCTAGAAAGATTTCTGAAAACACTTTGGGACATTGCCCACTCCACCTTGGAAACAGAGAATTACTTTAATAAAGAGTTAAAAGCCAAGTAATAGGCTGGGGAAATAAGCAGACAATAGAAATATATTCTTACCATTGAAAGCTACTATTGTGATAAGGAATATAAAAATATATACTCAGAAGATAACAAAGTCAAAGATCCAAATCCAAAACTTCTAAGAAAAATGAGAATTCACTCTCAGGCCATGAAAGAGCTCAAAAGGGATTTTGAAAATCAAATAAGAGAGCTAAAAAAATTGAGACGAGAAATGAAAGTGATGTAAATGGAAATACAAAAAGCTAATGATAAGAATCCTTTAAAAGTGGCCAAATAGGGGCAGATGGCACAATGAATAGAGTACTGGCCATGATGTCAGGAAGACCTGAGTTCAAATCTGGCCTCAGAGACTTAACACTTCCTAGCTGTGTAACCCTGGGCAAGTCACCTAACCCCAATTGCTTCAGCAAAAAAAAAATGTCCTGGGAGAAAGGGAAAGGGAGAGGTGAGATGGTGTACATTATCTTCCATAAAAGAGGCAAGAAAAAGTAACTGGGGTTAAGTAATTTGTCTAGGATGACACAGCTAGTAAATGTTAAGTGTCTAAAGCTGATTTTGACTTCATTTCCTCCTAACTCCAGAGCTGGTACTCTATTCACTATGCCATATAACTGTATCAAGAAAAAGTTTTCACAATGATGAGGAAGAGAGGGAAGGGAGGGATAGTGAGTGAACCTTACTCTCATCAGAATTGGTTCAAAGATGAAATAACATACACAACCAATATGGTTATAGAAATTAATTTTACTCTGGAGAAAATAGGAGGGGAAGGAGATATCAAAAGAGTGGTTTGTGACAGAAGGGAAGGCATATTTGGGGAAGCACTTATCAGAAGCAAAATACTTTTGATGAGGGATAGAGTGAAAAAGAAAAAGAGAGAATAGAATAACATTTAGCAATAATAATTATGATAAAAAATTTAAAACAAGTTTCCTTGTTAAAAGCCTCATTTCTCAAATGTATAGGAAATTATTCAGTTTATAAAAATAAGAACTACCCCCCTAATTGATAAATGATAAAAATATATTACATATGTCCAAAGGGCTATAAAAATCATCTATATCCTTTGACCTGAAAGAACCTATATATATGTATGTATATATGTATATATATATATATATATATGTGTGTGTGTGTGTGTGTGTGTGTGTGTGTAATATTTATAACATAACAGCTGTTTTCTCAAAGCAAAGAATTAGAATTTGAGAGGATACCCATCAATTTGGGAATGGCTGAATAAATTGTGGTATGTGATTATGAAGGTATATTATTGTTTTATAAGAAATGATGAGCAAAATGCTATCAGAAAAACCTGGATAGTCCTACATGAAATCAAGCAAAGTAAAATGTATTATGTACATTGTCATAGGAAAGTTGTGGAACGATCAGCTGTGAATAGCATTGCTATTCTCAGAAGTACACTAATCCACCACTACTCTGAAGCACTTATGATGGAAAATGCTATCCATAATCAGAGAAAAAATTGTGTCTGAATACAGACTAAAACATGCTCTTTTTATCTTGAGGGTTTTTTGGAAGGGGCAAAGATCTATGTTTTCTTTTGCAACAAAAGTTTTATGGAAACGTTTGCCTAACTTCACATGTAGGGTATTGGAGAGGAAGGGAAAGAATCTGGAATTCAAAGTTTAAAAATAAATATAAAAAACTTTTATATGTAACTGGAAAAAAATGAAAATATTTAAACAAAATAGAAACTGAGTGAGGAGAAGAGCTTGATGATAGGTAGATTTTAAGACGAGTGACTAGTGGGATGCTGGTGCTCTTAGCAATTATGAGAAAATTCAAAAAAAAAAGAAAGAGGTTTGAGAATTTCTTGATCCAATCATGCTAAAGAGCAATTTGGACATGTGTACAAAGGGCTACAAAGTTTTAATTTGTATATGTATATAGAGAAAGGAAGATTTCCCTCTCCAATCCTGAGGATTTAAATCCATCAAACCATTAATCATCCTTGTAATTAGAAAAATTGTGAGACTCTCCATGTGTAGTAAAATATGTCAAACACATCTCTTCCTACCAAGCAGTCCTAATAATAGGAGATATAAGAGACAAACTATGATAGTCTATTGAAGAAGTTGCATCAAGTTTATTGAAACTCCTTGTAGTTACTTAATTCTGCTCCACTACTTGGTCATTTTTGTATCCTGTCTCTGATTTCCTAACATTCCTCATCACCATCAATAATGCTATTTTACTAGCTGTTGCTCACAAATTACAACTCCTTTATTCCATGTCTTTTCATTTTCTTTTTTTTTAATTAAAGCTTTTTATTTGTCTAACATATATATGGGTCGTTCCTCAGCATTGATCTTTACAAAGCTTTCCATTACAACTTTTACCCCCAGTCCCCTCCCCTCCCCTAGATGGCAGGAAGTCCACTACTATTCCATGTCTTTTTATTCAATGTCTAATCTGCCTGAAAATCTCTCCTTCAGTCTCCTAACTTTACTAGTTTCCTACAAGATTAAGTTGAATCTAACTTTTGTAGGAGGATTTTATTTATAGATTCTCCTACCTCCAACCCCTATATTTTCCTTTCCTCTTCAATTATCTTTGATGTATCCTATGTACATCTTATATATTCATAATTCTTTAGCTGTGTATCTTCTATTTGAATGTGACTACCTGCAAAACAGAATTCTTGTTTTTGCCCTTTTTTATTTCTACATTTCTTAGCACTTGGCAGTGTCTGGCTCACTTAGTACACTGCATAGCATGATTAATAAAGACTTGTTGACAGATTGACCTGAAGCATCTTCTACCCTCAGCTTTCTTACAAAGTCATTGTATTGCATCTGACCTTTGTATCTAACCTACCACTTCTGAATATAGGAACAGCTACTCTTCCACTTGGTCTCCTACAAAATGTTTTTTTCCATGCTTTTTTACTTTATTTTTAATTTCCTAAATAAGCAGTCTCATTCAAAAACCAAATACAATGTGTTTTCTGTATATGTAATATAATTAACTATGATCATTTTTGCAAGTTATTCAAGTAAGCTTACTCTTCATATTACCATTTTCCCTTGGATAACGTCCTTTCTAATGACCTATATATATGCCATGATGGTAAAAAAGGGTCTATGTGGGGGGGCCAGTGAGAAGCTCCTCAGTGGGCTCGGTGCTCCCATTTGCTCTCGCTATATAAATGAGTTGTCTTTTCTTATCTTACTGTCCACTCAAATGCAGGAGAAATATGCAATCCCTGCTTTCCATGATGTCTTTTTTGGCATGCATTTGTCTTTTTAATTTTTTAGTAATAGTAAGTTTATTTCTCTTAATATATATTGATTTATGAATTATGTTGGGAGAGAAAAATCAGAGCAAAAGGGAAAAAACATGTGAAAGATTAAAAAAACAGAAAAAAGAAGTGAACATAGCATGTGTTGATTTAAATTCAGTCACCTTATATCGCTTTCTAGATGCATATGGAATTTTTTTGTCTAAAATATTGTTGCTTTGTATCACTGAATGATTGAGAACCAAATTTTTCATAGTTGATTGTCACAGCTTCTTGCTGTTATTGTGTAAAATGTATTCCTATGTCTGCTTTTTTCACTCAGCATCAGTTCATGCAAATCTTTCCAGGCCTTTCTAAAATCAGCTTTTACACCATTTTTATAGAACGATAATATTCCATTACTTTCATGTACAACAGCTTGTTCAGTCATTTCACTCCTTTTTCAATTCTTTGCTACCACAAGAACGAACTGCTATAAACATTTTTGCACTTTTCCATCCTTTATAATTTCCTTGGAATACAGACTCAGTAAATGGCATTGATGGGTTAAAAGGTATGCACAGTTTCTTAGCCCTTTGGGCATAGTTCCAGATTGCACTCTAGAACATTTCTCAACTCCACCAAAAATAAATTAGTGTCCCAGTTTTTCCACATCCCCTCTAACATTTATCCTTAACTTTTCTTCTCATCTTAGACAATCTGAGAGGTGCAATGTGGTATGTCAGCAGTCTTTTAATTTGCATTTCTTTAATCAATAGTGATTTGGAGCATTTTTCATATTAATGGAATTAATTTCATCATCTGAAAATTATCTGTTCATATTCCTTTACTATTTATCAGTTGGAGAATATATTCTTATGAATTTGATATAGTTCTTTATATTATTTTAGAAAGGAGATCTTTATCAGAAATATTGACTGTAAAGATTTTTTCCCATCTGTGTACTTCCCCTTAATCTTGTTTCTGTTGGTTTTGTCTGTGCAAAACCTTTTTTAATTTAATGTAATCAAAATTGTACATTTGCCTTTCACAATATTCTCTGGTTCTTCTTTGGTCCTAGATTTCTCCCTTCTCCAAAGATCTGAAAGTTAAATTATCCTTTGTTCTCCTAATTTGTATAATCCTTTATGCTCAAATCATATATCCATTTTGACTTTACTTTGGTATGGGGTGTGAGGTATAGATCTATGCCAAGTTTCTGACATAATATTTCCCAATTTTCAGCAATTTTTGTCAAATAGTAAGTTCTTATTCCAGAAACTAGAGTTTAGGGATTTATCAAATACTAGATTGCTATAGGCTTTGATTATTGTGTCATGTGTATCTAATCTATTCCAATAAGCCACCAACCCACTACTCTATTTTTTAGCCAGTACCAAATGATTTTGATGACTCTTGCTTTATAATATAGTTTTACGTTTGACACTACTATATCACCATCCTTTGTATTTTTTTCATTAATTCCTTTGACATACATAACCTTTTATTCTTCCAGATGAATTTTATGATTATTTTTCTAGTTCTATAAAATAATATTTTGGTAGTTTGGTACTAAACAAATTGACCAGTAAAGGCAGAAAATAGATATTTGCCAATTGTTTAGATCTGATTTTATATGTGTGAGAAGTGTTAATTGTGTTCATATAGTTCTTGGGTTTTTCTTGACAGCTAGATCAAAAACTGTTTTATTTTGTTTACAGTAATTTTAAATAAAATTCCTCTTTCTATATCTTGCTAATGGGCTTTGTCAGTAGTATACAGAAAAGCTGATAGTTTTGTGGGTTTATTTTATATTCTATAACTTTGCTAAATTTGTGAATTATTTCCAGTAGGCTTTTGGATGATTTTCTAGGATTCTTTAAGTATATAATAGTATCATCTGCAAAAACTGATAGTTTTATTTCCTCATTGCCTGTTCTGATTCCTTTCATTTCTTTTTTTTTTTCTTTTCTTATTGCTAAAGCCAACATTTCTAATATAAGTTTGAATAATAGTGGTGATAATTGACATCCTTGTTTCACCCCTGATCTGAATGGGAATACATCCATCTTCTCTTCATTATAAATAATGGTAAGTTTTAGATCGATACTGCATATTATTTTAATGAAAGGTCCTTTATCCCTATGCTCTCTATTGTTTTTAATAGGAATAGTTATATTTTGTCAAAAGACTTTTCTGCATCCATTGAGATTATCATATGATTTCTGTTGGTTTTGTTATTGATATGATTGATTGTGGTAATAGTTTTGATATTAAATCATCACTGCAATCTTGCTACAAATCCTACTTGGTCATAGTGTATTATCCTGTTGATGAGTTGCTGTAATCTCTTGGCTAATATTTTACTTAAAATTTTTGCATCGATATTCATTAGGGACACAGGTCTTTAATTTTCTTTCTCTGTTTTAGCTCTTCCTGATTTAGGTAGCAGTGCCATATTTATGTCATAGAAGGAATTTGGCAGTACTCCCTCTTTATATATTTTTGCAAATGATTTACATAGTATTAAAATTAATTGTTCTTGGGGGGCGGAGCCAAGATGGTGAACTGCGGACCGCTTTCTCTGTGAACTCCGGGGACATTCCCTCAAACCCAGACAGTAAGCCTTCCAACTGGTTTCTAAGTGAGAGCAACTCCAAGCATTGGGACTACAACGCACTTCTATCAAAGATCTACCGTGAAAGAACTCCGGAGAAGGTTAGCCTCAGGGGAAATCGGCCGCTGGTCGCAATCGGACTCCAGCCGGGGCGGAAGTCAGGGCTGCGATAGAGGGGCAGGTTTTGGGCACCCAGGAAGCCCCTGGGAGACGCCTGGGCCACTTTGCTCTGCTTGCGGGCAGGTGCTTTGGCAGATCTGCCTTTGGAAAAGGGTGGATCGAGACCAGCTGAAAACGTGGTCCTAGTGCGAATCTAGCCCGACCAGCCTCAGAACGGAAGTCAACTCGGCAAACTGCCCCAGGGCAAATACAAATTGTTGCAGTTTTCTCGGCTTTTGACCAATATCCCAACCTTAAATCATGAGCAAGAAGCAGAAGAGAGCTCTCACCATAGAAAGCTTTTACCGAGAAAAAATAGAACAGTCCCCAGATCCTGACATTATGAAAACAATCCCAGATGAAGCCACAAAGGCAGACTTAAGTTGGTCTCCCTTTCAGAAGGCTTACCTGGATGATTGCATTAAGAATCTCAAAAGAGAGCTAGAAGAAGAATGGGGAAATAAATTGAGATCAGGGCAACAGAAATATCAAAAACTGGAAAATAGGACTGGTGAATTGGAAAAAGAAAACAGTTCACTGAAAAACAAAATTGGTGAATTGGAAAAAATCACCAATTCACTGGAAAATAAAAATGGTGAACTGAAAAACAAAATTGGTGAATTGGAAAAAGACAACAATTCACTGA
>JAJPUD010025990.1:0-17001 GCA_023553655.1 Myrmecobius fasciatus
GTTACAAAGGTGGGTAGATTGATTGGAATCAGGATGAGGGAGGAGAGTAAAGGGGCACCTAAAGGTTCAGTAGATAAAAGTGCTGGGCCTGGAGTCTGGAAGACTGAGTTCGGATTCGGCCCCACACTTGTATTGATGGTGTGACCCCGGGGAGATCTCTTAACCCTTTGTCTTTTTTTTTTTAATTAAAGCTTTTTATTTGTATAACATATGTATGGGTAGTTCTCCAGCATTGATCTTTACAAAGCTTTCCATTACAAATTTTACCCCCAGTCCCCTCCCCTCCCCTAGATGGCAGGAAGTCCACTACATGTTAATAATGTTAAAATACTTGACAAGTTATGCAAGAAAAATCCTATCTACAAGAAAAAAAAAAGAAAATCAGAGAAAGGCAACACAATGCAAGCAAATATCAATAGAGAGCATGAAAATGTTACATTGTGGTCCATATTTCATATCCCTCTCTCTGGGTGTATATGATTTTCTTCAGTGAACAACTGGAACTGGTTTGAGACAATTCTTTGTTGCAGAGAGCCATGACCATCAGAATTGATCATCATGTAATACTGTTGTTGCTGTATATGATGATCTCCTGGTTCTGCTCGTTTCACTCAGCATCAGTTCATGCAAGTCTCTCCAGGCCTCTCTGAAATCATCCTGCTGGGCGTTTCTTACAGAGCAATAATATTCCATAACATTCATATACCATAATTTATTCAGCCACTCTCCAATTGATGGGCATCCCTTCAGTTTCCAGTTTCTAGCCACTACAAAAAGGGCTGCCACAAACATTCTTGCACAGGTGGGTCCCTTTCCCTCCTCTAAGATCTCTTTGGGATATAGGCCCAGTAGAAACACTGCTGGGTCAAAGGGTATGCACAGTTTGATAACTTTTTGAGCATAGCTCCAAATTGTTCTCTAGAATGGTTGGATCCGTTCACAGTTCCACCAACAATGTATTAGTGTCCCAGTTTTCCCACATCCCCTCCAACATTCATCGTTATCTTTTCCTGTCATTTTAGCCAATTTGACAGGTGTGTAGTGGTACCTCAGAGTTGTCTTAATTTGCATTTCTCTGATCAATAGTGATTTGGAGCAACTTTTCATATGACTAGAGATGGTTTTAATTTCATCATCTGAAAATTGTCTGTTCATATCCCTTGACCACTTATCTATTGAAGAGTGGCCTGAATTCTTATATATATGAGACAATTCTCTATTTATTTTAGAAATGAGACCTTTATCAGAACCATTAAATGTAAAGATGATTTCCCAATTTGATGCTTCCCTCCTAATCTTGTCTGCATTAGTTTTATTTGTACAGAAACTTTTTAACTTAATATAATCAAAATTATCCATCTGGTGTTCAATTAGGAATTCCAGATCTTCTTTGGACATAAATTTATTCCATCTCCACAGGTCTGAGAGGTAAACTATATTACGTTCCTCTAACTTGCTTACAAAGTCTCTCTTTATATCTAGATCATGAACCCATTTAGATCTTATCTTGGTATGTGGTGTTAGGTATGGGTCAAGCCCTAATTTCTTCCACACTAGTTTCCAATTTTCCCAGCAGTTTTTGCTGAATAGTGAGTGCTTATCCCCAAAACTGGGGTCTTTGGGTTTATCAAACACTAAATTTTAACCCTTTGTCTTAATTCACACCAGAAGAAAATTGCAAACCAATGCTGTATCTTGGCCAGGATGGCTCATGGGGTTGTGCAAAGAGTTGGACAAGACTGAGCAGCAGCAAAGCCTCCAAGGAAGTCTGGTTTCTGAGTGGTGCCTCCTGGCTGGCCTTCCTCTTCCCTCCCTGCTGTCCATCTCCCAACCGGTGATAATCGGCAGATATACCTTCACACAAAGGGTAGCATGTAGGTGGGTGGAAGCAGCAGTCCTTAAGGTACTTAACACAGAAAAAGTACTCAGTATCAATTCCCTTTCTAAAGAAGTTGTTGTCTACGGTCTTGCACAAATCATTGGTATCTAGACCAACCTTCACACCTTATGGATGACAGGGAGGAAAGCCCAAGAAATTAACTGACTGCCCTAATTCCCTGTCATAGAGGTAGGAAGTGCCAGAACTGGGATGCAGGTCCATGTTCTCATTCAACAGACTACCAAAGCTTTCCTCTAGTTTTGGTTTTTATACCTTATCTTACCAGTATTCATCTATTATCCCCTGTCCTCCACTAAACGATTTAGTCCATCACCTTTTCTGATGTCTCATTGCTGGTTCATAAGGTGTATTCCCACTGTTTGTCTTTACATTGCTCTTGAGGTGACCTATGATATCTATTATTCTAAGACTGCAGTTTTCCATAATTTGCAGCTATAACATATTGCCAGAATACTTGTGTGAAAACATGGTCTTTGTCAAAATGAAGGCATTTGAAATTAGTTTTGGATCTATTTGCTATTTGGATCTATTTGCTATATATCTGTAATCTCTATCCAAGATAATACATACCAATCTACAAAGTCAGTCAAAACAGCTAGCATCTATTCTCATTTTAAGGTTTACAAAGTACTTTACCAATTTATTCTCTTAGTAACCCTGGGAAAATCATATTATATTTACCATGAAACTGAGGCAGAGTGAGGTGAAGTGATTTGCTGAAGGTCGTATAACTATTAAGTATGTGAATCTGGATTTGAACTCGGGTCTTCTTGATTCCAGGCCCAGCACTCTGACACCTGCCATCAATGGATTGCCCATCCAATTACATATTCATAGTCTGGGCAATATTTGCCAAAAAAAAAAATTGCAGACTATGGTTTCTTCTACTTGATTTTCCTATGTGAATGTCTAGATTAATTTATCAAGGGGACATCATTATCAGTGTTTCAGGTTTCAGGATAGTTAGCATAATGACACCTGCAGACAAGAGCATCTAGAGAATAACTGACTTGATCTTTACACAGGGTGAGGACTTTTTGCACTTAGCATAGTATGAATTCTTTTCGGTGTCCTGTCTTTCAACTGGATTCTAAATTCCAACCGCTAACATTTTTGTATCACTCTAAGGTTCACAAAGCACTTTACATATTTCATTTGAGTCTTATTACTATGTGAGGTTTAGGTGCTGCTATTCTCATATTATAGATGGGGAAAATGAAGCTGAAATTTCTATTCATTTACCTACGGTTACATAACTATACAATAACTATCAGAAGCAGGATTTGAACCCAAGGTGTCCTGATTTCAAGTCTTAGCATTCAGTCTGTTCTAACACCCTTCTTCCTGCAGAAGTAACCCTAAGCAAGGAGAGAATTCCATCTTGTTTTCCATCTCATTAAGCCTTAATAAATGTCTGTTGAATTTCATTTTAAAAAGATGGTCTTTGTGGTCTGCATTGTTGTCCAACTTATCTGGCTGGTGTCTGATCCACCCCTTCACTGTACATGATTTGAGTGAGACCAGAATTCATTTCTCTCCTGATAACACTGCATCCCTGCCACTCCTTCCAGCTGTAGTTGTACTTTCATTAATACCTCTCAGTTTGGTGGTTTTGGGGAGGCAGTCCAAATACTCCTTGCATTCATTTATCATTTCCAGACTCTATTTTAAAGATAATTACTCAGATTTACATGAACTGATGCTGAGTGAAATGAACCAGGAGATCATTGTTCACGGCAACAAGACTATATGATGATCAATTCTGGTGGACATGGCTCTCTTCAACAATAAGATGTTTCAAACCAGTTCCAATTGTTCAGTGAAGAAAACCAGATACACCCAGAGAGAGGGATATGAAATGTGGACCACAACATTACATTTCCATGCTCTCTATTGATGTTTGCTTGCATTATGTTTCCTTTCTCAGATTTTTTTTTGTAGAAACGATTTTTCTTGCACAACAATGATGTGTGGAAATATGTATACATATATTCGATTTGTCATATATTTTAACATAATTAACATGTATTAGACTGCCTGCCATCTAGGGGAGGGGGTGAGGGGAAGGAGAGAAAAATTTGGAACAGAAGGCTTTGCAAGGGTCATTGTTGAAAAATTACCCATGTACATGTTTTGCAAATAAAAAGCTTTAATTAAAAAAAAAGGATAATTACTCAGTAATCCTCTCTTTTGAGGTTAATTTAATTCAAAAGTATTACCCATTCAAGATTCTGATAATGGGATTTACCAGTTCCCCCGGATATTCTTCCTTTCCCAATGAATTCAGTGCCTGGCTCAGTCTTTCCATCACAACTCCTGCCATTATAGTGGATGACTTCAACATACATATTAATAATTTCTTCAGATATCCTAACCTTCCAATTCCTCAGCTCACTTCCCCTTTTCCACTTCACTCCACCCCAGTTAAACATAGATGGTCATATATCCTTGATCTTGCCATGGCTACAAAATTGTTGTGATCATAAATCTTTTGTCATTCTGTTTCCTCCTTAATACCTTTCCCTTTGCCTAATCACCCACCAGGGGAAAGGGAATAAACATTTATTTAGTGCCTGCTACCTGCCAAGCACTGTGTCAAGTGATTTACAAATATTATCTGACCTTGACCTTCTTCACCAGAACTTCCAATCCCTCAGATCTTTCCCATATCACTCCTGCACTAGCTCTATCTCCTCCCCTTCTGATTAGTGAATCAGATCAATATTTCCCTGTCTTCTACACTGATGAATCATGCCCCGACAAGCTCCAACCTTGGATCACTACCTTTTGCTGTTATTATTATTCACTCCCTGAATGAAGCTAGAGAAAATCATGACTACACATTTATGTTTCATAATCTGAAGTGGGCCCTCATGGCAGTGAGGAAACTCAACACATCAGTTCACTGTTTCCCTTGCCACAGTGGTTCTAGGTTTTCCATTCTCCCTCAGCCTTCTAGGCTGAGCCTCACCTTAGACTTTGCTGAAGAAATCAAGACCCTCTGATAGCACTCTGTCTCCTCCCTCACATATTTCACATGAATAGACGGCCCTCCTCAACAGGGAGCCTGGGATCCCTTTCCATCTAATCACCCCCATGTCACCAATTTTTACTCTTCCTATTGCCTACAAACATGTTGCCCAGGCCTTTAAAAACTTGTACTTGATCCAAATCTCCCTGACAGTTATTCTGCGTCCCTCCTTCCTGCTGGGGCTGAATTTCTGAAGAAAGCCACATACTCCTTAAATTCTCTTCTCAACTCTGAGGTCTGGGTTTTAACCTCATCATTCAACTATAAGAGTTCTACATAAAAGTTGCCTCTTCATTACTTTTTTTTAGTCCTTATTCTTCTTGACCTGTCTATAGCAGTTGACACTGCAGTATACCCTCTTCTGGATACTTGTCTCCTGTTTTTGTGATGCTCTTCTCTCCTGATTCTCCTCCAACCTCCCCAGATATCTACTTTTCATTTTCTTCTACTGGACCTTCTTCCAGGTCACGCCCACTAACCTTACATTGTTGTCTCCAAGGATCGGTCCTTAGCTCTCTTTTCCTTGAGATCTCATCAGCTCCCATAGATTCAATTATCCCCACACAGATGATTCTCCAGTGTATTCAGCCCTAACCTTTTTCCTGACCTCGTTTTTCATTACCCACTTCCTTTTAGACACCTTAAACTGGGTATCTTGTAGATACTTCAACTGGGGGGGGGGCAGCTAGATGGCACTGTGGATAGAGAGCTGTTAGCCATTGGAGTCAGGAAAACCCAAGTTCAAGTCTGGCATCAGCTGTGTTACCCTGGGCAAGTCATTTAATCCCAGCTGCCTCAAAACCAACCATGTTAAATTCAACATGTCCAAAAGTCAACTCATCATTCCCTTCTGCCTCAATATTCTGGCTCTCCCAGCTTCCTTATTCTTATTCACTATCCTCCTGGTCAGTCAGGCTTACATGCTAGGTGCCATCCTTGACTTTTTTCTCACTCCCATTATTTTTCTGCCAATCTTTCTACCTTCACATTTCTCATGGCATCTCCTTCTCACTCTGGACACAGCCTTCTACCACCTTACTCTCTGGGCTGTGTCTCTTCTCTCTCACACACTCACAGCCATTCAATTAAGTCCAGTGGGTACTTATCTCTGGGATTCAATAAAAAGTCACTGTGTGGGTCACAAGTGACCCCATCTTTCTAGTCCTCCTCCTCACCATTTTCCATGTTAAAGTCTCACCACATGGCATGATTGCTTTTTCCTAACTGGATGCATCTTGCCCTTTTGCTTGAACCTTCTTTCTCTCCATGCTTTGGTTTCTCTAAGTTCAAATTGCACGATGTGCAAGAGATTTGCTAGTGCTTTATCTCTGAGACTACTTCTATCTCCTCTGTATGTTGCATGTACTTATTTACCTGTTGTCTCCCTGTCAGAATAAGATTTCCATCTGGGCAAAGGACTGTGTTTTTGTCTGTCTGTACTCTTAGCTCAGCTGTGCCAGGCACATAGTAAATGTTTAATGAGTGCTTGTTGAGGATGGTTTCAAGAACTTACAGGCACAATTTATTTACTTTTACCATGTTTTTTTTGCTTAGTCTATGGCTAAAACCAAGGGCCACATAACAGTTACATGTAGTACAGCTTGTGCATTACGAGTGTGCTGGTGATGCTGGGTAGGTCTTAGACTAGGGATCTCCATTCAAGGAAGGTTTAAATGAAGTCCAGCGGGTGGAGGGGTTCCTGTTGCCTTCTTGGGAAGCAGCAGCTGTTGTACTGGACTAGGCTGGGGCAACTGGAGGAAATAGTTTGAAGGTGCTATATCATCTTGACTCCTGAGTAACTAACTCCACCCCTTGACAAATACTTTCCAGTGGCTGTTTTGGAGTCCATGCACTTTGATCTTTTGTGGGTAGGCATTTGCCTCACCCACATACGTGGAGAGAGACATCCCTTTCTGGAGCATGTCCCATGCTGTTCTCCTTGACTTAAGCCAGCACTGTTCCTTGTCAAGGCTTCTTCTAGGGTGCTGGCTGACTCTTTTAGAGTCTTCACCCAGAGGTAAAAGGCCCATCCCTCTAGGAGACTACACTGTTGTCTAATGCATTTTCTGGCATTCTGATGCTTAAGAATTGGGGTAGAGGGAGCTTCTGCTATACTGAATCCATCGTGTTAGCTCTGAATTAGCTTCATAAGCAGGATTCAATTTGGTTCCCTTACCAGCCAAAGCTTACTACAGCTCTACTACAGTTTAGAGAGAAACATTCTTCTCTTGCATCCTCCAGAGTCCCTAGTATAGGGATAGACAGAGTAGGTGTTCAGTAAAACTTTGAAGTCTTAATTGGCAGGAACCCTAATCCCAAATGTATGCCCAGTGAGGTGCTTCATCCTGGCTAGAAAAAGCAAGACACCTGGATAACTGCCCTAAATAAAAAATATAGGAAAACAGGTCAGAACCTTGGGATCTTTGATTAAAATCATTTCCCTCTGTGTTGAACCATAATCTCTTTGCTCCTTGATAATGAAATGTGGGTAGAGCAATGGCATCTTAAATAGTAGTTAGCCTGGTTTCAAAATACTTAAAAATGGAGAGTGGGGGGTAGGGAGTAGACAGGAGTGACAACCCCAGATTTTTCTTCTAACAGGCATGGGGGGGGGGCTGGACAGGAGTGACTTAAGAACTCCAGATTTTTTTCTAACAGGCATGTTTCTAACTTGGGGTACTTCTAGGTCCCACTTATTTTTTTCCAGATATGGAGAGCAGGGGAACTTCCTTGAAAACACTAGTTAGTCTGATCTTTATTTCAGTTTGAAAGTTACAAGGGAATTTACCATAATAACTGTAGAGAGCCCCGAGATAATCTAGTCCAGGATTTCTATATACAACCCCCCTTCCCCCCTCCCCCCCCCCAGTGTTTATGCCAACATCCTGGTACCAAACTCTTCTTGCTCAGCACAGGAGCTTCAGGAACAAAGAGAGCTGGATTCAGTGGCTGTGGCCTGGGTCCTACTCCCACCTCCAAGGGAAAGTGGGAGCTGATGCTGGCCTCTCTCCTGCAGGCAGGCCCTCTCCTAGAGGTGCACTGGATGCCAGTGCCCCACTCCTGAGAATCCTCCCTTTGCCAAACTCCTCCTAAGCCAATGGGTCCCTGGCAACACATTTTTCTAATGTTCTCAGGGCCAAAGTGGCAAAATCAAAGGTTCCTGTGATGGCTTCTTCTGCTGTTATTTTAACACTGAATTGTTATTCCAGCCTCTGGTCTTGGAAATGATTTTTTTTTGCTTTGTTTTTCATTTTCATACAAAAAACTCAACCTGACAATATTGCCAAGAGATAAAAATCTTTTAACAGGTGCAGTTCTGTTGGTCAATCTGCTTTCGACAAGGCTCCATGGTTACAGCCACCCCCACCCCACTGCGGCCAGATGTCATATGTGTCACCTCACTCCAAGTGTCTGTGGCTGGGTCATAGCATTCCACGCTGTCCAGAAATGTGTGTCCATCATATCCACCTGCAAAGGGGACAATATAGTACATATCTGCATCAAATTAGGGAAGAGGGGAAGAGGGACTGGCATACTAGATCACTACAGCTCATCTTCTTACTTTCTTTCTTCCCTTCTCTCTCCTGCCCAGTCCTGCTGGGCTACAATTGAACACGACACATGGGGAGGGATCTTCCCAGGAAGAAGGCTGTGCTATTCCCTATTTCAGATATGAAGTTTCCCTCCCTTCAGGGTTAAGAATCCAAACAGCCACTTTACCAAGGACATAGATCTTTCCCTGGTGTACAGTGACTCCAAGTGCACTCCGGCGATGTTTCATGGGGGCCACAAAAGTCCAGATCTCTGTTTCCACATCATATCTTTCCATAGTGTTCAACTGATCGGTGCCATCATATCCTCCTGTAGCATAGATGCAGTTGTGCAGAGCACAGACCCCTGCAGAAACAGATAGCTGAATGACTCCTAGAACGGAACCTCAGAATCCCCACACAGGATTTCTGCTTGGGGCCCTCTCCTTACCTTACAGGGCTAGACAGAACCTGGCAGTGGAGGGAACTAATCTACTTGTCAGAGGATTAAGGTTGAAACAAGAACCCCTCTAAGGACATGACTCTGTCCCTCCTGTGAAAGAGGCAGAGAAGGGGGCTGAACAGCCTGCATATCCCAGCATATCGGCAGAAGTAAGTCTTGCTCCTGGGGGACCATAACCCTGCCAGATACATGGTAAGATGCACAAATAAACAATTCCTGAATAAACCGACCTTTTTGTTTTGGTCAGGTCTCTGAGAAAAGCAGAGCCATCCCCTATGCTGCCAGCCTTCCCTCTGACACAATCCTTACCCACCTGCCCCGCTTCGGATGGTATTCATAGGTGCAATCATCCGCCACTCGTTCCTTTCGGGGTAGTAGCACTCAGCAGAGTTGAGGCGGTTTGTCCCATCAAAGCCACCGACTGCATAGAGTAGGCGATTCAGGACAGCCACTCCCACCCCAATCCTTTGTGTCAGCATTGGTGCGACTAAGTGCCATTCATCACGTTCTGGCTCGTACCTGCAAGGAAAGGCAGGCAGGACACAGGACGGCTTATCAGTGAAATCTATCCTTGCAGATGAGGATGGGAGGGAGTAAATGAGTAGACCTGGTTAAAGTCTCTATTTTGGAGTTGGTTTTTTTGCCAAGCGATTATGTTTAAGTGATTTGCCCAACGTTGAACAGCTAAGTAAATGTCAAGTGAGGCTGAATTTGAACTTGGGTCCTTCTAACTCCAGGGCTGGTACTCTATCCATCGAGCCACTTCTTTGACCTTCAAGACCCTACTGATGGGCCAGAAGGCTGGCAATGCCCTCCTCCTACTTTGGCCGTTCTAGCACTGGCCTCCTAAAGCAAGATGGACAAAGTTATGAGGTAGGGGTAGGGAACCTTTTTTTTTCTTCTTCTGCCAAGGGCCATTTGAATATAACATTTGAGGGCCATACAAAATTATCAACTTATAGATTGCAAGCAGTGGGAGGTTGTTGTACTTAGCTTTCAGCTCATCATCACCTGCAGTTTGCCTTAGCAAATGATTTCCTGGATCTTATGGCCAGATGTTCCCCACCTCTGTGGTAAGGTAAACCAATCCCCTCAGGACCTAAACTTTCCCTGCTAGGAGAAATGAGCAGGGAATGGGCTTATTTCGTGAGCACTTATTATGAAATAAGAGTGAATTACCTAATTCTCACTATTTTGTTTGAATACTGATGCCTGATGCCCTCTTGGGTGCTCTCTGATGTCCCCAGTGCCAGCTGACCTCCTGGAGCCCCGTCTCCCCTACCTATCTCGGTAGGAGCCACTCTGAGTGGATTCCTTGTTCATCACTCACCTCTCCACACTGTTGTGGTGAATGCAGCCATGGGAGCCCCCAACGGCGTAGATGAAGCCGTCAATGACACCAACGCCAATACGATTTCGGGGCACGCTCATGGGTGCGCAGGGGGACCACTGATTAGTCATAGGATTGTAGCAGTCCAGGGCATTGGAGTCTGTGTTGCCATCTGGGGAATTGTTCCTCCCGCCCACAGCATACAGCAGGCCACCTACCACACAGCCTGCCAGGCCACTGCGAGGCACCTGCAGGTCGGCAAGGCGGAGCCAAGTGCCATCACAAGGGTTGTAGGCCTCCAGGTAGCTGAGGGACTGGCGGAAGTAGCCGCCTGCTGTGTAGATGAGCTGGCCCACCTTGGGTGCCCGGCAGGGCATCACCTGGGTGGGCTTGTGTAGGGTGAGGTCCTGAAAGATCTTAACCAGGTAGTCCTTACAACGTGAATCTGACTGGAGGATCTCACATTTCTGCAGCTGCATTTGCAGGAAGTGAGGAGTGAGGGAATGGCAACGGACAGCGCGAAGAAGGGCCTGAATGTAGAATCGGCGATGCTCGCAGTCATATTTGACCCAATTGATGCAGGCGTGGAAGACCTCAGACTCACAGCGCACGTTGAGCTCGTCCCGGCTAATGAGGGTGACCAGCTGGCAGTGGGACAGGTTAAAGAACTCCTCCTGCTTCGCTACCTGGTAGAGAGGATGAGAGGTAGTGGGGGCAAGGAAGCTCTCGACTGCAGTCCAAAGTGATGCCCTCCCATCCTCCTGGGATTTGACTACACTGCCAGGAGCTAGGTACTTCCTGCTTTCCTGAGTGGAGACACAGGCAAAGAGAATGCCCCCCAGCTCCTCCCCAAAGCTCAGGCACTATGTGAAACAAGTGCAAGTAGCCGCCAGACTCCAGGGAACTCCCTATATATCTCAACCAGAGGTGTGAGGCGTTCTTGGGCAGAGGGCTAAAGTTTGGTCCAGAAAGTGAATCATTCACCACAACCGCCTCCCCTAACTCCCAGGCCACTAAACACAGACACACTTACCTCCCCAAAGTGCATGTAGATGTATTCCCGGGCACGCTGATGCAGTTCAACACAGCCAATTTGCTCAGCAAAGTTGGCAATGCCAATGGCATTGCTGGGGTCCAGCTGCTGCACCAGAAAGTCACTGCAAGCCCGTACCACGCTGTCGATCTGGTACATGACAGCCCCATTCATCACGTGCAGTACGCATTTCTCCCCCATGGAGATGGAGGCAGTGTAGGCAAACTCTATGAGTCGTTCCATCACTTTGGGGTGGATGCCCTCAATAGAGACCACTTCCATGCCCTGCTCCCGCAGCCCATTGGTGAACATGGCCTTGAAGACTGGGCTGGAGGAGGCCAGTACCACCTTGTGTGCCATAAACTGCGCAGCAGGCGCATCCTCATATTTGACCTGCAGAGTCACATCACATAGCTGCTGGCTGAGTCGAAGCTCATTCATGATGCCAAAGGCCTGTTTGGTGTGGTCCTCTAAGGTATAGCTGAAGGTCCGGTTGCCATGCTGGGAGGGCGTCACCTCCGCCTTGCACTCTGTGGCATACATCACCGCATCGCCGGCCCCCCCAGGGCGGTTGGACAGGAGGGGGAGAGAATGGGCACAGGGAACACCCCTGCTATGCCCAGACACTGGCTGCATCAGCCTTTGGAAAACCACTGCCACCGCCTGGAATCACGCACCTGGGAGTGAGGGTGAGGAGATGGTGATCAGGCCCTAGATGCCAGTCCTGGGGGGGAGAACCCACTCCTCCATGGGCTTCCTTCTCCTTTGCTAAGAAGACTATCCCAAGGGATGGCAGCCCAGTCTACCCCTACTGTAGGTACTCAGATTGCCAGCCTAAAAATGAGGTCTACTAACATCAGCTGACACTCTTTAAGTAGCAATCCTAGCCTGGGTGGAGCCTCCTTCAAATGAGATAACCTATGTAAAATACTTTGCAGAACTTAAAAGGGCTATGTGAAGACTAATGATATATTCCCCAGCCAGACCCCAGGTTAAGGCCTTGCTGGTCTGGGTGTGAGCCCTGAAGGGACCACAGATATTAGAGGTCACCCAGTCCAAACTGCTCATTTTAAAGATGAGGAAGCTGAGGAGCTGAGAAGTGAAGTGACTTTGCACAGGTGGTAAGAGTTGGAATTCAAACCCCTGCTGTGACTTCAGGCTCAGTGCTCCAAATGCAAAAGGCAGATGGTCCCAGACTAAGTCTACAACTAAACCTAATATTTGAGAGTTACCGTTCTATTTAAATAATGGATACTTACATTACTGCCCAGTGCCCCCCCAATTACCTAATTTGTATGTGACATCCTCCTACCTGGCAGCTCTTATCCAGCTATTTCAAGGGATGGGGGCTCCCTCTGCCCCCCTGCTTTGGGGCATCCCTGGGCCGGCCCTAGCTGGAGGAGGAAGAGCTGGGCTCTGAGGCAGGAAGCCCCGGATTCCAGCCGGGTGGGACAGCTTCCTAGCTATGTGACGTCGGGGCTCTTGCTCCCTCCCTTCCCGAGCCTCCTCTATTCGGTGGCCGCCGGGAGGCTCGGAGGGGACAAAGCCTGGGAGGCGATATAAATGTCAGTAGTGCCAAGCTATCCGGGCCGGGGCCGGAGCCAGGCAGGATCCGGCGCGAGGCCCGGGGTTGGGGCCACACAATGGCTGCGCGCCTACTTCCTGCCCCGGCCCCGGCCCGGCCCGGCCCGGCAGCGACCGGCTCTGCGAGCCCTTCGGCCGCCCGGAGTGTGATCCCGGTTTCTCCAGCGCCGAGCCGGGCCCTTGAACCTCCCTATGAAGGGAGGAGACCAGCACAGGCGGGGAAGGCCGGATCGCGGTGGGAAACAAAGCGGCGCCGGGTCAGGGGGCGCCGGACCGGGCCTGCCAGCTGCAGGCGCGTCCCTCTTTCTGGAGCCGCTTCGGTCTGCGCCGCCAGGCGGGCCCCGGCTGCAGAGAGGGTCGCGAGTCCGCCACCCCGAGCCTTCTACACCGGCCTTCCCCCCGACCCGGCCAGAGCCCGGAGCCAGAACCCGAACCCGAGCTGGCAGCGGGACCTCGGGCTCTCCTAAACGCCGCAGCCGCTCCCCAGTCCCGGCTCGAGGCATCTCTCCCGCCGGCCGCGGCCTCCCGCGGTCCCGTGGGCCCGAGCGCCGGCGGCGGCGACAGTGGCCGCGTTACTCACCCAGCCATGGCCGCGCTCCTGCTCCTCCTCCTCCGCCTCCGCCTCCCGGGCACGGGCGCCTCCATCGCGGCGCGGGGGGGGGGAGGGGAGGGAGGCGGGAAGGGGGGTGGAGATCGGTGGAAGGGAGATGGCGGGGGCGGGGCGAGGGGGAGGATAAAGTCACCATGACTAAGCAGACCGAGCTCCCCGGCCTTGTCAGAATAAGAGTCCCTTGGTCAGCCGCCCAGGTTTCGGCCAACGGGGTCCCCAAGCCAGCTCCAGGAGGCGGGGAAAAGGGGACACGCTTGCCCTACCTCCCAGAGAAAGAGTACAGAAGTTGAGCTAGGAGGAGAGGAGCCCTGCTCCCACCTCTTTCCCCTACCGATTCCGAGGGGGGCCCATAGATAACCAAAGTGTGAAGCCAGTGGCATTGAGGGCTGAGCCTAGGGGATCTGGGGGGGCGAGGCTGAAGTCCGGATAACCTGGGCCATCTTTCCCGGTCCCTCGAGATGATGGGGGAGGGGGGAGTTTCTGACGACCCTCAGTGGCTAGCCTATCCCGGAAGCTCTAGACATGAAGCGACTCTGGCTGCGGCTTCGTGGGCCCCTGATCCCAGGACTCACCACAAGCTCTCTTAGAACATCCGACTTTGCCTCTTGGACTGACACCAGTGGCCTGCTTGTCCGTGACTCACCA
This sequence comes from Myrmecobius fasciatus, assembly GCA_023553655.1. Taxonomy (NCBI): domain Eukaryota; kingdom Metazoa; phylum Chordata; class Mammalia; order Dasyuromorphia; family Myrmecobiidae; genus Myrmecobius; species Myrmecobius fasciatus. Next base: position 14,127 of record JAJPUD010025990.1, read on the forward strand.
GTCCTGTCCCAGAACCAGGCCTTGTGCCTGGCAAGCCCGTTGCTTTTGATGCCTATCCCGCCCCTCCTTTCAGGCTGCCGCTGCTAGACTCAACAATTGACTTGAGCCCCCTCTTCTACAGCCACCTGAAGCCAGGCCTTTGCCTTTCCTAGGTCTGGCTTAGAGAAATCGAGGAGCCCAGAGCACGTGCTGGTCGTTATCTCCGAGGCACCGCACTCTACCAGGCTGAGAATAATGGCAGTTCCACCCCGCCCCCATCCCCTAAACACACCTAGGAGGGAGGGAGAAAGAGGAAAGGGAAAGAGAGGGAGACTCCTCTCCCAGCCCTGCGGGTGCCTCGAGCTTCTGCCCAGACGGGCGGGGCAGGGATGTCCCAGACTAGGGGTCAGAGTCTCCTGGAGCTGGGCGCCTGTCTCTCTACTCTCTCCCTCTTCTAAGCCTCGTTCTGCTTCGATAATGGGAAGTGTATTGAAGACCTAGGAACCAGAGGGTCCACGAGATGCTGATGACTGGGAACGGGATGTGTAAATTTGACCGACAGCCGCCTTGAAAGCTGGCCATGGCAGCCGCGGAACCATTGTAAATCCGAGGATCCAAGCCTAAGAGGCGTTACAGGAAGAACCCAGGGTCCCAAGGTATCCTAAGAGAGGATACATGAGATTAGGAGGAGTTTCAGGTAACTCAAGGCCAGAGGCGTACATGGGAAAGGATTTGGAATAATTAAGACTTGGAATTCAAGGTGAGGTTGAAACCCGAGCCAAGAATCCTGGCCCGATCTCTGGGTTTCCCGCCTCAGTAACAAAGCTCCCTAGATCCTCGGCAGTTCCAAGGACTACCGGGAGGTGGCGGCCCGTCAATATAATCTTCTAGGGCAGCCAAGTATAGATCAGATTTAGGATCTGAGACCACAAATTCGGAGCTCTGAAATCATCTCTCGAGCTGCCCTCCCCCCATCCTTCTTTCACAGCGCCCCAAGCAAGCCAAGAACTCTGCATATCAGAAGGTCATATTTTATGGAAAAAATAAGAGCAACACTTGCATACGAGTTAGGGTATGCACAGGTCAGCCTGAGATGGATGGGGCTGCACAAAGATGTTCCCACAAGCCCTGACCCCAACAAAGAGATCCGATCTTTGGCAAGGACTCCTCCCCCCTTCTCGCTTATGTAGGCAGCAAATTCGGTGTCCCGTACAATACAGAAAGACGAAACCTGGCTGACACTAACGACTCTGGATTTTCCTAATGGGACTTTAAAACTCCAGCCCAGATTCTCCTCGTGGTATCGGTTGCCAGAGTGTGCCTGCTCCCCGATATTCAGACGTTCTATTACAAATTACTTTATTTACTTTTCAAAACAAAACAAGCCAGTAATCTGAAAATAGTGCAGGAGAAGACTGGGTCCTGAAGAGGGGTTGGGAAATAGTCTGGTGTTCTGAAGCTAGGTCTTAACGGGAGTGCGCGTGGGCGTGGCGTTGCCTGTGGAGACGCTAGTGTCCAACCCTTCGTGTCTATTTGAGGAGCGCTCCGATTTGCTGGTGCTGCACTCCAGGATGGGTGGTAGCCGCCGGCGCACGCTGGCTGTACTCTCGCCACCACCTGGCCCTGGGCGCAGGGGCCTACAGCAATAGCAGCAGCAGCAGTAACGGTAACAGCAGAAGAGGCGCAGGAGCGCACGGCGCAGGTCCCGACTAGTAAGCGTGTAGATGATGGGATTGAGCAGCGAGTTGGCCATTGCTAACCCCAGAAAATAGTCCGCCTGCAGGAGTACGGGGCAGGCTCTCGCTGGACACGCTACATCCAGCAGCAGCAACAAGAAGAGTGGTCCCCAACATACGACGAACGCCAGCAGTACCACGGTCACTGTGCGCAACAGCGCCAGAGACTTGGGCAGGCGACGGGATCCTCCAGACGTAGCCCGAAGCTGCAGCTTCCTTGCGTTGGCACGTACCTGACAGTAGATACGAGCATAGAGCGCAAAGATAGCCACGAGAATGACTAGGAAGGCAAGCACGCAGAAAAGCACGTAGGGCTTGGCATAGAGGGGGAGCACCGTGGAACACTGGGCCAGACGGCCTAGGCAGTTCCAGCCAAGGCCAGGGAGAAGTCCGAGCAGCAGGGACGCCAGCCACGCAGCTCCCGCCAGCAGCAGTGTGCGGCCCCGCCGATGTATGGGCACAGGCCGACGGCTTGCCATAGTTAAGTGTCGCTCCAGCGCTATGGCTAGCAAACTGAGCACCGAGGCAGCCAACGTCACGAAGACACCGCCTTCGCGGGCGAACCAGAGAGCAGGTGACAGGTGCAAGGTGCGGGCCCCAGACAATAGGATGTTGACAGTGTAGGCGGCGCCGGCCAGCAAGTCGGAGAGGGTTAGGCTGCCCAAAAGTAGGTACATGGGCGCGTGGAACTTCTTGTGGCGCCACAGGACTAGCAGAACTGCCAGGTTCTCCAGGACGATGAGGCCACAGATTGCCAGGAAGACTGCGGCGTCTGCTCGCAAGCCTCCACCGGGATCATAGCGTGCCCCGTTCAGTTTACCTGTGTAGTTGTAGTGCAGTGCGATCACCTCACTTCCCAATACAGCCTGGAGCGCCGGAGGCGGCTCCATGGCGGCCTAATTCCCCACCACCTCCTCCTCGTGGTTCTTAGCCTCTTGAGGCGCTTCACCAATGGTTGGCTACATCACCAGGCTGGGCATTGGGAAAGAAACCGTTCACCGGCTCGAGCCCCCGGTCTGGGTCCCAGCCCTGCTGGAGAAGGAAGAGGACCAAATCAGTGGTGGAGTCCTTCCCAGAGTCGAGTCTCTAGAGATTCCAGCGCCCCAGGGTCCTCCCCCCCTTTCCCTTCCCCTTAAACTCCTGAGGGGGTTTGTGGCCAT
>JAJPUD010025991.1:0-12036 GCA_023553655.1 Myrmecobius fasciatus
TTAGAATCCCCCTATAAATCTATAAATTGACAAATAAGCCTGAAATCATATTTTTTGAAAAAAAACTTAGTGAAATTGATAAACACTGAGCTAATGTGATTAAAGGGAAGAGCAGAAAATCAAGTCAATAGAAGAGCAAATGGACAAGATAAAGTCCTTTGTATGTCTTTTTGGTATACAGACTTAGTAATACTATTGGTAGAGCAAATGGCATGCACAGTTTTATAGCCCTTTGGGCACGAAAATGTTCTAGAGTGAGACCATTAGCCTAAAAGCAGCTAGATGAGGTAAAAGATAGTGTAGTGGGACACAGGAAATCCTGAATTCAAATCTGATCTCATACACTAGCTGTGTGATCCTTGACAAGTTACTGCTTTCCTGAGTTTCCTCAACTCAAAAATAAGGATAATCCTAGCACTTACCTTTCAGACGGTTGTGAAAGACAAGTGAGATAATATCAGGCAAGTACTTGGCACAGTTCCCAACACACAGTAAATTGTTAAAAATGCTTGTTACCTTCCCACCTGTAGGTCCCTTTACCCTTGTCACCTAGTTTTTGCCTTCCACAGAAGTTATTATCTGATAAATGATGCTGTAAGAATCAGAGGCAAAAAGAATAGTTTTAGCTCATGAATCCTTTCTCAGGGATACTGAGGCAGTCATTTCTCAACCTTATAACAATACAATAGGTGTTTATGATCCTCCTGAGGCACATAGTCAAGTTATAATGAAGACTTAACAAAGTGAATTATCACAACTTATTTCTAACGACTCACTTTGGTACAAATGGCATTGTCAGAAGGAACCTGAAAAAGGCTAGCAAAAATTAAGAGGCAAGAAAGTGAAGGTCATGGACACATAGGATTTCCTTCCTTGTTGTTGTGCAATAAAGCAAAGTTATGCAGAAGGGAATAATTGAATTGGAAAATGAACAGCTCAATAAGCAGGTATGAAAAGATAATATCTTGGCAGATGGACACACATCTTGCAACATTCTAATTGCTAGAGCTAAAGGCAAAACATTTCTGCATCATGAGGAAAGGCAATAAAGATGTGTGTTCTGATCACACACAGGCCACCCCATTTATCTAATCCTGGAGAACTTAAAAACTGAAACATCACTGACACACATCAAAAATGGAAACTTTCCTACATAAAAATAAAAGCTGTTGAGCCATTTTGTAGAGTTCTAGCTTCCACTATCATCCCCATTGTCTGATTAAATCCTACAGGGTTCTGTGGTGCCCAATTTCTTCTGAACACACAATTTGATATGTATAACCAAGAAACTGCAATATCCTCCATTTGCACTATTCTTAATACCTTGGGTAGTTACATAAAATATCCTCCCATAAAGCTCTTTGTAATGGGTTTATAAGTTCTATGCAGAAGGTGTTCTTTTTTCCCCTCCTGTCTCCTACCTAGTTTATAACAAAAGTACCCACTTGGATAGCAATTGCCTGTAGATATAGGCAGTTACATCATTACACAATCATAAGATCCTTGACTTTGAACTAAAAGGTAAATTGATGGCTCTTATTTTATGGATCAGGAAACTGTAGCAGAGTTGGTGACTTGGCTATCAAGTGTCTGAGATGGGAATTCTAGTCCAATATTCTATCCATTGCTAGAAGAAATGAATCATCTTTCCTTTCCCATCATTCTCACAGTCTTCCAAAGAGAATTATTTCAGTTCATAGTGTACAAGACCAGCTTCTATAAATACACAGGAAAAAGACAATTTATTTAATGTACATTTTCTTTTTTCTCTTGATGTCTCATAGGATATTTGAATTTACCTATTCAATAAAGTGGCATAAAGGAGGGCCAACCGTTTAGGAAATGGCACAAAATAGATATAAAAAGGAAGTGAAAAGTCAGGGATTTGAGAAACCTTTGAACGAGGAGAGGAAAGACAAGTGAACTAGACTTAGAGATGCAAAAGAAGTAGCCAGTAGGTCAGATTTTGAAGAGCAAAACTGCAATCCCTGTTTCAGAGGTTTTCCTCTATGCAACTTACAAACAATTTGCACCCATTTCTGTGTTCCTCACCACCTCCTGCCTGCGTGCACTCCTGCTGAGGACAGAGCTCTTGTAGGTGAGAGTAAAAGAAAGAAACTCACCTTGTAGGTGTCTGGGTTTCTAAGTTTGAGGATCACTCCAGCAATCAGTGTAGACTTTGATTTGGTTATGCATATGTACATCTATGGGGGGGGGCACAGCAAGGGCCCTACTTGTAATCCATGATTCTCTGATCTGATCAGGGCCCGCCCCCCACCCAGAAGAGCAATAATCATATCCCCTGAAAAACACATCACCCTGTCTGCATGTCCCCAAGCAGCAAATAGCAGAAGCAATTACTGTTGATTAATCACAATTCCTCAGCAGCAATTACTACTGAATGTTAAAAGTACCAAGTTAGTAGCAGGCATAATTAGGCAAGACATTTTCCTATATTCTGAGGGAGGGGGTGACAAGAAGTTGGGGTAAGAAGAACTAATAAGATCAACTTACAGTGATTAGTCTTGAGAAGTGAGGGCCTTTGAACCTATGTCTGCTCATCTGATTGGACTTGGGGACTTTTCTCTGAGTGCTCCCAGGCCCAGTGTGCACCCCCATTTTGAATGCTGTTTGCATTAGACTTCCGGAGAGAATTTTTTTTTCCTGTTTATTGTTATTACAAGTGCTCACTATCCTTAAACAATGGGACACTATTATTTGTCCTAATAATCAACTGAGAGAGAAGACATTCATTGTCAATCCATTTCTGTAGGCCTTTTACTCTAGTTAATGAGTAGGGGAAGCTCTATACCCTTCAGAAGGGGTTTACTAATTTTTCTCCACACCCTCAAAATTATAAGGACTGAGATCCCTGTCTTGATTTCTCCTGTCCCCTAATACTTTTTGGCTTTTCCCCTAGTTTAAAGAAAGTTTTTCCTCGTGTCCCACCTGACCTGTCTATCTGGCTACCCTGTCTTCAAGTTCTTCCACACTTCCCCAAAGTAATGGGTGCATAGTAATAGTAATTGTTAAGTATATTGACTTAGTAATTAATTTAATTTCTCATGTCATAGATTATCCCCATTAGCTCTCAGGATAGTGGGATGCATGGCTATTAGTAACCCACTTCTTGTTATTCAGTCATTTTTAATTGTATCTGATCCTTTAAGAGTTTATCTGGGGCTTTCTTGGCAATGATGCCAGAGTGATTTTCCATTTTCTTGTCTAGATTAATTGACAGATGAGAAAACTGAGGCAAACAGGATTAAGTGAGTTACCCTGGGTCACATAGCTAGTAAGTCCTGGAGGCCAAACTTGAATTCAGGAAGATGAGCTTTCTTGACTCCAGTCCCAGCACTCTATCCACTGCCCTTTAGTCACCAATTACTTCTCTCCTTAATTTTCCTTTCCAGGATCTTTTCTCAGGGCTACCCACCTGTCAACCATAATACCAACCAAATGGTATCAATCTCTGTCTGGGTGCTTCCACTTTTCTTTTCTCATTCTCTCCTATATCTTCTGTGTTCTGGCTTCTGATCTCATCATTCAACTGAAACTACTTCCTCCAAAATTATGAATGATGTCTTGGTTATTAAATCTAGAGGCTTTTTCCCCAAACCTGACCCTTCTTATCCTCCCTGTAGCCTTTGAAACTTTTGATCCTTTTCTTCTTCTGAATACTCTCTTATCTGCAGTTTTTTCTGACACATTTCTCTTCTGGAACTCCTTTTTCTTACACTTTATGTCTTAGTTTCCTTTGCTAGATCTTCATCTAGGTTGTGTCCATTAACAAAAAGTTAATGGTCCCCAAAAGCCTGCCCTGGATTCATTTTCTTCCTTTATACCATTTTGTTTAGTCATATCTCATCACTGTCCAAAATACAGCAATAGGATTGTAACCCAATCAGGATTGTACAGTAATACACAGTAATAGGGGACCCAATCAGGATTGTGCACTAATACAGAGTCAGAGTTTAACAGTCAGTCATCAACCACCTTCAGTTCCCCACAAATGAGGCACTATGTCCATTAGGAGGAGGGATGATGTCTCTTTAAAAGCTGCTTTTTACTGAGTGGGGCCAAGTTGACTTCTTGTCCAGGGAGGGGATTGGGTGTGGTGAAAGGAGGCAATGATCTGATTCAGAAACAGGTCAGTATGGCTGTAACTTGATCAAAATCTGCAATAAAAAACAAATCTAACAAATAAAGCTTAGAACAGTCTGAGATAGAAGGACTGGTTCAGAAGGACTGGTATGAAATGTGGAGAAGCCAGCATAGATGTGCCAGCAGCTTCCCATGGAAGGAGACAAGTTTGTCTCACAGGAAAGACCAATCGCTGTCAGCTATAGTCCCCATAAACAAAAAGCAGTTAGGTCTCTCAGACACAGTGCCAATTGTCCTCTCATTATTTAGAAACTCTTAAAGACCAGAATACTTACAGACACAAATATCTAGTAACAGATAGATGACTGGGCTAAATACTCATGTGCCTAAGTATAATGATTGCATAGAACCAGATTGGAAACAGCAAGGTGGGACTTCATTGAATTGAATGAATGATTCCTATTGACTATTGCTCTGATCATAGAAATTAGGTATGAAGATAAAACAGGGACATGTCTATACCATAATATAATCATTCAAACCTGATTCTTCAGCACTTATAGGACACAGGATAGAATAGCCTGAACTCAGTTTTACTCCAGTTAATTGTCCCAGTAACTTTCAGAAGGTGGAACTTTAAAACTCCTAAATAATATTAGCTACAAGCCCAAGAAATTTTACCTCCAATAACAAATCCCATTAACCAAAGCTTCAGATGAATCCTAAGCAGGCATTTACCATGTCCTTATATTGATAATAGTAAGAGATTTGTGTCATGACCTTTCTGGGACTTATCTTTCATATCCAAGTAGAAGTTTTATAAGGTGAATATTACAGATCATTTTGCTTTAAAATGAGGAATACATAAACATTTTCAAAGGGACAGAGGCAAAAACCCGTTATTCTCAGAGTCCCTTTAATAAAAGGTATCACTTTAAGATGACTGAATTAAAACTCATACAGAATATTCACATTCAAAAAAAAGAATCTGAAAGTTTCTTTAAAAACATCAATTAAACCTTTGGATATAACCCAACCAAATTATAGATCACATTTGTTATCATATTCTTTAATCAAGGAGACAATCTTACACCTAAATATACAAATAATCAATCCATTAACACCATGTAAAAGTGAGCTGTCCCTTTAAAGAAAACACTCTCTGCTTCCTTTCTAAAGAAGCAGCCAAAAGTGGTGGGTAGGGGAAGGGAGGTGAATTACCTGTTTCTCCCTCCCCCACTCAAGTTTTTAAAACTTGCCTCTTTTTCTTTTTTTTCTCCACGTCATCTTCTCTTTCTTGCTGCATGCCTTTTTCTTCTCTCTCTCTCTTCCAAATACCTTTCTGACAGTCTCTCTCCTCCTTTGTCTCTCAATTCTTCATCCCATTCATATAAAGTCATCTCTTTCCTCCTTTCTTTTTCTTTTCCTTTCCTTCAAAACTTTCAATATTCACAGTATAGTCAATAGCTCAATAATTTAATAAAAATCTGACACATGTTCAAATTTAATTTGAGAAAATTTAAAGCATATCATAATGTTAACCAATTACCCAGTGCATTTCAGAAGTTAACATAAATTATCAGTACTTTTTTTTTAAAAACAAACTAATATGAAACTGAATTAAGTGAAATACAGTTTTTAGAAAAAAAATTCTTTTCTTTCAGTGTTGAGGTTCAATGTTCAAACAAATTTCTAAGACCCTATACCCAGGATAAACAATGTAGCATGCACAAGGCAACAGAAATTATAAAAATCAAGTTCCCCAAAACAATAAGCTTGTAAAGGATATGACTTTTTTTCCACTTAATTTTCAAAAATCCAATTGAATGTTGCAGGCAAACTGAATTACCATTTGGTTATATGTATCCATGTACACACACACACACATTTTTAACTGGGTCTCCCAAAACTTTTTCCCAATTTTTTTTTCTCTAACACAAATTGACATCAATTTCCTTTTGTTCTCTCTCTTACCTACCTCTCTTCCCCCACCCCAGGCAAAGCTATATATCGTGGTAAGGACTAATTTATTGCCGTCCTGTAAAGTATTTTTATTGCTTTCTCTTCCTCCCCCCCCTTTTTAGCAGGCTTTTGGGGAAAAAAAAAACTTTTTTGCCATCATTTTAAAGTTAGCCAAACTTTTCTGTTCCTGCTACTCTCAAATTAATGCAAACACGTAACTCCAATAAGAAATTAAAAGCCACAATCATTTTTTAACATTGAAATGAGCAATTGCCACATTCTTATTCATTGTTTTTAAAACTTAACAGAGTTCCCTGAATCAACCAGACAGACAGACCAGTCACAAACACTGACCACCCAGACGCAACAGTTAACACATGCAAGGGAGGAGCCAACTCTTGCTATTCAGAAATGACCTGAGAGGAGAGGGGAGGTTTTTTCCTCCTACTCATTAATTCAAATTGAGCCTTTCAAATAGCTCCCAAGCTCTGGTCCAATGAGCTCTCTGCCTTCACAGATAGTGCCCAAGAACTAAGATTCCTGTCCTAAGACACCCAGAATTGTGCCAACAACCACCCAGATCCACATAGTGCTCTAAAAGCACCCAGACTTGTGTAAATATACACCCATACCCAGATAGTGCTCTAAAAGCACCCAGACTTGTGCCAACAGGCACCCAGACCAAGACAGTGCTCTAAAAGCACCCAGATTTGTATCCTAAGACACCCAGACCCAGATGATGCCACATGGCTTTCCATTGGAATGTCCCAGATTCATGAAAAAAATTGGTTTAAAATAGCTCATCAGCCCCAATTTTATTTCTTCATATTCCTTTCTGGGGACCAATCAGTGAGCCGGCACCCAGAGAGACAGAAAGAACTTACCCTGCACGGGTTTCAAAGAGACTCTTCTATGGCCAGATGGAGGTATCAACCTTGAGCTCTTGCTGTGGGTGAAGCTGCTATCCTTGAGGGTCTCTGAAACAAGCCGGAGAGCTGGCCTTCCTTAAACATGGAGTCTAAATCCAGCCACCCCAAGACTCCAGGAGGAGACCTGCTAGTCACCAATGTGCAATACTGTTCTTAGACCTCATATCTAGCGGGGGCCTCCAAATGCAATGCTCTGGGAGAAACTGAGGCAGTACTTCAGATTGGAGACTAGTTAATCTTTTATTGATGTTAATGGAGAGTTTAGAATCCATAGCTATGGAGTGGGACTGAATGGGACTCCGGTCTCAAAGTACCCAGTCCCTGAGAGTTAGACTGGCAGCTATTAGCCAACTGTCTGGATCCCAAAGTATCCAAGGATTATTGAGTTTGCTCCAAGGAGTCTTATAGGGCTCCTGGGTGCTCAAGGGAACATAATGCTGAAGAGGGAGGAGGAAGGGGAAAGTACTGGGGGTATTGGAGTTCCAGGAAAGGATTATCAATTCAGTTCTGACAGGATGGGGGTATAGAGGAAGGGACATAAATTGTGAAAAGTTTGAGAAGAAGAGAGGAGCTACTGAGTCTGAAGCCAAAAGATAAGGGGATGTCTAGGTATTGGAGATAGGCCATCTGGAATGCTAGCCTAATCATTCCTGATGGTCAGAAAGGGAAGGGGGACTGCTACTAAGACAGAATAATTAAGGGAAACTGAGATAGAACAATTGAGGGAAAATGAGACATGGACCTGTGGCACAACATGCTCATCCCTTCTGCTGTCATGCCATACTTCCTTTGAGTTCTTACTGTATATATGTTGCTGTATACGTACTTTCTTCATCTTAGGAGATGTTATCACCTATTTTCTTGCCTGGAAACTTTCATGATAATGAAAGTGATTGTGAAGCTGAGGATGGCATAAATCCAATTTATGCTGGAGTTAACAATATTGCCCATACCACTTTTACCTATGTTAAAGTTCTGTCCTGGCAGGGAAGTGAGGAAGCTGCCGACACATGTTCATTGGTAGCTGCAGTCTCAATACTGCATAGAGGCAGCCCAAGCTACAGAGAATTTCCTTCTCACTGGACTGAAGCCACAGTGGAAGTAGCAGCTCCTGAGTGTCTGAACAGCCTTTTCAAAGCCCACAGTGCTCAACTCCTGGAAGGAAGAAGGGGTTGTAAAAGATGCTCCCCAAAATTTGTCTGCTTCAGCCAGTCCTGGCCTACTTAGAACAAGATGTGTGAATCCCAGTATGTGGTGAAAACACAACAAAGTACAAAACTTTGGTGAAGGTGATTCTACTCACCACTGGAACATGCAATGTGTGCATACTTGTGGATAACATGAAATCCTGTAGAGGTGAAAGCCAAAGAGCTCTTGTGGGAGAACTCAGGAGGTACGGCATCCAAAAAGCACCCTGAGTAAAACAAGACTATCAAAGGAAGACCAGCTCAAAGGCCCAAAGCTGCCAATCCCTGAAGGAATCCCTTGGAGAGAAGGACCAAAGAATTGGCCAAAACCAGCTGGGTGAGAATCAGATCTATTGGCCTCAGCCTCTGGCCAATGAAGAAAGGAAAGCTGAAGAGATAAAGCAGGAAGAGGTTTCCCTGAGCCCCAATTCCTGTCTGGGAGAAGAAGGCAATACTCAGGAGTATGTCCATGGGATTTATGTTTTTAGTGTGCTGAGCAGAAGAACTTCAGTGGGAGCCTGAGGGCCCTGGAGAGAAACACAAGGACTTTATGCTATTTACTCTTATCTGAGAAGACTCCATGGCATGAATTCTTCCTTGCAACAGAAAGGCAAAGTCAGTGATTTTTCTGCAGCGACTCTGCTTGGTGCCTGAAGGATGTCTTCTGTCATTTGTCTGTTATTGGATTGAGGAATCATTTCTTTTTATCGAAGGTTAGTAGTAAGGAGTAATAGTCAAGCACAATCCAAGAGACTGTGGGCAACATCTTGTTCCAGGCTCAGCTTTCTATTTTCTCTGAGCTCACTTAAGGAAACTTGCCTTGTTGCTCCTTAGCTGTTCTGCCTCAAATTCCCTATTTCATTTTTTTCTCAACTGGTTGTGGCTCACATTACTCTTCCAACTCATTTCGAACTTGAACTCTCTGACACCCTACGGATCTTTGTTGTGCACACATACTTGTTACATGCCTCCCTCCGCATTAATATAATATAGTGTTAGATCCCAGGTCTAAGACTTTACATTTAATTCCATCTTTTTAGATTTTATCCAATGAATTTGAAAAGAGCTCAATAAGCTAGAACCCTGGGCTGAATCAAAAAGTGAAATTGAAGAGGAAAAATGTGCATCACCTGGGGAATCCCTTCTTACAAAAGTTTTCCCCACAAGAAGCAACCCCAGATTCTAGGCAGGGGATGGAGAATGGCTGGGATGGGTGTCAGGATCCCCACAAAATCATGGCTTGTCAGGCCACACTACAGTGGTTACTTTTACCAACCTTTCCATGGACAGATATGCTTTCAAAAATATTATATTCAATGGCATAAAAATTAATTGCCAAGAAAAGATTTCTGCCTCTTTCTATATGCACATCACATTGAGTTCACTGAGTATACTCTTCCACAATTTATACTTAGGAACAATGCACACACACACACACACACACACACACACACACACTCAGACGCAGAGAACATGTAAATACAGAACTGATGAACTCATAAGAAATGCTGGGAAATAGGCATTAATTGTACACATGGAGACAATCTTTTCTGGAAGCTGTGTAGCTTAACAGTCTGGTTTCTGAATAGACGCAAGTCCAAATGTGGTGTAACCTGGCTAGATTTGAGAGGACATGTCCTCTCTGCAACATGGTGGTGAAGTCTGGAGAACCAGAAGCAGAGACAGAAGATCAGTTTTCTTGAGAGCAGACTGCAGAGAAATTTTTAGTGTCTTATTCCAGAAAGATCTTATGAATTGATTTTAGGTCCAACTTTTCTTCCATTATACTTATTGTCTTAATTAGTTTCTTTGCTAATTCTCTGGGATCTGGGATTATCCAAGTAAGTTTTCATGTCATCAGAAAATAGAGAAAATTTTTTCTTCTCTCAGCCTTTATTGGTGCTCTTAATCTCTATCTCTCCTCTTCTTGCTATTAGCCCTTTTAGAACCATATTAAACAAAATTAAAGAAAAAGAACATTTTTTTGGGTGTGCCAATTTTGTTGAACCAAAAAAATTCCTACTTCAAACAATGAAAGAAATTTCAGCAAATATAAATATGATACAGTTTAACAATCCCCATTACTCTGTAAGTATATATAAAATTTCAAATGTCATAAAACATACAGATTTACTAGTTGTTTTCATGTTAATACACAATTCTTTATACAAAATAATTTTTGCCTCACCTCCCACTAAGAGTTCCTTCTACATCTGGTCAAATAATACTATCATTCTCCTCGAAAGAAATTCAGACTAATACTCCAACTGACCTCTTCATGTCAATTAAGTCAGTCACAGAACAGAAGCATAAGGAAAAAAAACCCATAACTAATTAATGCAAAAAAACCTTTCATGTTTCCCCTAAGAAAATGTCTTAACCACTGTCTCATATAATGGGAACAGGTTTTGAAAATGCATATCATTGACTAGTATACTGGACTTTATGTACAGTAAAGCTTGCTATTGCCAAGGGCAACGTGAAAGTGGTTGTTCAGCTATAAATTTCAGACTGCTGTTTGACATTGTACTTGTGAACCCGAAATTGCATCATTTGCAAATTTCATAAACTGGTAAAAACTTCTAAGTGGAAATCTTATGTAGTACAATATGCCAATCTTAAAAATCACACCATTTGCCTCACGTTAGCCCCCGTGTTTCATAAAACAAATTTACCATTACAGTAATAAAGCCCAGGACTACAAAGGCAAAACATCACAGCTTCTGATTGCATTGGAAAAACAGTACCAAGGAATACAAAAGATAATTTGTATTAACCCTGATGAATTAAAGAATATAAAATAATAGACCTCCACAATATGCTGCATTTATTGCTCACAAATTCTAGATAAAAGCACATCTAAAATGAAAAATCATGAAGTTGACAATCTGATCTTGATTTGTATATCAGCCACAAATTGTTAATATATGCATTCATTCTTTCAGGTGGTGCAGCCAAATCAGTAACAATTTCAAGTTCAAATCCTTTTATACAGTCCAGGATATATGCAGTTCTCTCATAATCAGCATATATATTATCTTAAGAGGTTAATTTTTGTATTGAGGCAGCAGCCCAAGTTTATAAGATTTGTTTCTTTGCCTTGTTCATCTAGACTGTGTATGAATTGACTATTCTATTAGCATAAGGAAAAGTCCTAACCACCATGTGGTTTGCTTTCTTTGACTGTCTTATTTTGGGTAGCAGAGGGAATAAAGAAATATGAAACAACAGAAAGTAGACAGGGTAGGATAGAAAAATCACATTTTTCTCATATGACCACAAAATGTAATGATGTTGTACTGAACAAGAATCCAGTCTATTTTCACTTGAGAACATCATTAAACATTTAATTTGCACAATTAACAGAACCAGTGAAATTCAGCAAAGAAAATGTTTCTCAATATTGCAAAAGGATATTGTTCACTTAGCTTTACAATTGTCATTCCTTCTCTACCCTACCTCCTCTTTCAGTCTGACTGTGGCATCTTAACCAAATAGAGAAAATAGCCTAATTAATCTGACATGCAATTATGGTTATGAAGAAGCCTTATTCAGAAAAAGATCCCTAACCTACTTCAATGGCAAGCTTCATAACATGTGCAGGAAAGGCTGTCAAGGCTTACAAGTAATATTTTTCTTAGGAATATAAAAAATAAAAAGTTCTCTTTAAAAGTAGTGTTATATATGCTCTGCTATACATTTAAATTAAGGTGACAAGTACCAGAAATTCCAACATTGAAAAATCTCAGTACTAAAACCATCATTATCAAATTTTTTCAAATGCTCAAAGTGTTTTATGAGTTGCATAAGGACCATTTTACAGTCGGTCCTATTTCCAGGATTTCCATAGACAC
>JAJPUD010025992.1:0-17000 GCA_023553655.1 Myrmecobius fasciatus
ATAGGTTGATAGGTAGGTAGGTTAGTAGGTTAGTAGGTAGGTTAGTAGGTAGGTAGGTGGGCAGATAGGTTGGTAGGTAGGGCAAGCATGCATTTTGATTTGCAGATGAGGGTCCCAAAGTTTTTGCAGCTTGCCGGTGGCCATCCGGCCGGGAAGTCTCAGAGCTTGGCCAATGGTAGCAAAGTTCTGGGGGGCCTTCATTCTTCAGTGCCCCCTTTTCCCAAACATTGACCAGATGAGGCTGAAGATCAGAGGAAGAGAAGGTTCCTCAGGACTTACTTCAGTAGATGAACCGCCCCCCCCCCACCGTCCCACCCCCCCGCTTCTGACCCGCCTCGGCAGGACTGGTCCCAGGGGACAAAACAAAGGTGTGTCTGGCTGCAGCCCAATTGAACAAAAGCAGCCGTGGCCTACGTGCCAGCCTTCTTGGGCCGTGAGCCTCGCTCCTGCTGGACGGTGACGTCTTGTCTAGATGCCGCGAGCTCCCAAGTGCCGCTCAGAAAGGCCGGAGATCTCCCCGGGGAGGAGGGGCCGTGGCCGTCCCCAGTCTCAGAAAACACCCAGCCTAGAATCATCTCAATTGATGAGCAGGGCTTCCAGCAGAGGAAGACTTTCCCTCCCCCAGATTTCTAATGCAGTGACGGGATCTGAGACCCAGAATTCCCATGAAGGACCCTCTAGCCTCCCGGGAGGAAGGGGTCCACTGAGGCAGCTCCTTCTCCCTTTGGGCAACTGTGATTGTTGGAGTCTCTCCAGAACCCCCCCCCCCCACCTCCGGTCGTACCTGTGGGCCCAAGCAGAGCTGGGCTAAGGGGGATGGACCTTGGGAGTCTTGAAGGCAATTCTCAGGGTCCTTAAGTCTGCTCCTCCCCCAGGGCAAACATCCCCACTTCCTTCACCTACTCCCCATGACCCGTCTCCATCCCAGCGACCCCCACTGATTCTCCTTTCCCCATGTTACTTTTACTTCCCTGGGTCATTTCCAGGATGGGGATCTTACACCCGAAGGATCCAGGCAGAGGCCCCCGGGAATGGATGTAAACTTCTGGGTCAACACATTCTGGGGCCTCTGGTGGCTGTTTACATCCCAGATCCTGATTGTTTGTCCACCAGCAAATGGTTCCAGTCCTCAGAGAGTCCCACATGCATTTATTAGGCACCTACTCTGCTCAGTGCCCTGGACAGGCGGCCTCCTGGGAGGGACAGACTGAAAGTAGAGAGATGGGGGAGGGGCTTTTGGCTAGAAGGGGAAAGCATTTCCCAGGAGATGGAGGGGCTGGGGGGGCAGCGGAGGGAGAGGGGGGAACGTGGGAGCCGGCCTCATCAGAACGATCTGGGGCAGGAGCCGGGGGAAGGGCCAGACTCGTGTGACTGCTGCGTCTCTTGGCCCAGGACAGCCAGTGGGTCCCAGCGCGGCGTCCTTGCACGGAGGGCCTGGGAACTTCAGGCGGCTGGGGGAGGGCCGATTCATTCACCGGCGATTGTGGTTCTGGTGCTCCCCGCCCCACCCCCACAGGCTCTCCTGTGGGTCACGGTGACGAGCCTTCTGGCCAATGGCAATAACTCCCCTGCCTGTGGCAGGTCGAAGTTTGAGGGCACTGGGGTGGGCGCCTTTCTGGCCCTTTTACAGACAGGGAGAGCTCGCTCTCCCATGGGGCCACATGGCTGGTCCGAGGCGGGGGTCAGCGCTCCATGCTGGAAAGCTGTCGCCGAAGGCACGTCAACTGGCATTTATTAAGCCCCTCGCCCAGTGCCTGGCCCGTCAGCACCCAGAAGCCTAATCAGTGCTGGCAGCGTGGCGTGGATCATCCTCCAGTGTATTATCTGTCCCTCACGGTCCTGCCCGTGCCAGCCCGAGACTTGGTGAGCTTGCCAAGTAGGCCTTTATCAAAGTCCCAGCCTGTGCCAGCTGCAGACTAGGTCTTTATCAAAGTCCCAGCCCGGGGCAGCTGGAAGGGCGCCCCAGAGCCGTCGGGGGCTTTGCCCAGGGCATCGAGAGGACAGATTAGACTGAATTCTGTATCTTTTGCGGCATGTTCACCCAGGCAGCTGCGTGGTGACATTCGTTGTTTGTATTCCCCGGGCCTGGCACAGGCTTTAGAGGCGGCGGGGGCCTTCGAAGCCTTTGAGTCCAGCCTCCGTGGTTTACAGCAGGAAACTGAGGCCATGTGTGGGCATCCGATCCGAGCCGTCTTCCTGAGTGAGCCCCGGGATGCCCTGTGGCCGCCACGCTGCTTCTCCCCGCCGTGGGCACTTTCCGGCCGCTTTGTTATTGGTGCCCTGAGCCAGCGGTCTTAAGCCTTGGTATCGGGAGGCGGCGTCCGCTTGAGAAGTGATGCTCTTCCTTTGGAACGACCCCCCCCCCCGCCGGGCTGCCTGGTGGGTATTTAAGGGCCAGAGAAGCGGTTTCTTTTGCAACTAAGCTAAGTGGGTCAGGAAGCATCTGTCCAGCTGGCCGGAGGGGATGTTTCCATGCCAACTGAGGGTTCTGGAGGGGATAGAACATCCGGTCCTTTGGATCCCCGCCTTGCAGTGCCCGCTGCCCTCGGCAGCTGATTAAAGTGAGGTCTGAAGGCGAGGGGGGCGTCGCTGTTGGGCAAGGTCCCCCAGAAGAGGGACCGCTTCGGCTCAGAACGGCAGAGACATTATCCCCGTCTTCTGTCCCTGTCCCAAGGGCGAGGAGAGGCGGAGGCTGGTTACTTGTCCCCCTCCCCATCTGTTTCCTGGTGAAGGGGGGGCTTGGCCGGGTCGTGCAGGGGGGCAGTAAGAATCCTCCATGTGGAAGGGGACTTCACTGATACCGGGAACTCCCAGTGTGGAAGCTCCCTTCACCAGCGTCGGCCAAGGCTCAGCAGCTCATGGCTCAGACAGCGGCCTGGGCCTCGAGGGGTCACACAGGCAGGTGTGGCAGGGAGAGAGTCTGGCCCCGGAGCCCCCTGCCTCAGTTAAGAATATCGGTGGGGCCATGGAGGCCAATTAAAGGGAAGAGAAGTGAAAAGTAGGGAGGCAATTATCAGTCCCTCCAAGAAGGGGATTGTGGGAGGGATGTGCCGGAGTCTGAACTGACCGGCCTTGGCGTAGCATTGGCGAAGGAGGTGAGGGAGGTTAAAGGGCGATGCAGCTTGGAGAGACCCTGAGGGAGAAGATGCTGAACGGAGAGCCGCCGCTCCCCGGGGAGGGATAGTAAGAGTCCCCGTCGCACCTCGCCTGCTGATCCCGGCCGGCTCTGGCGTCCGGTGGCTCCCTCCGGTCACCTGCCCACTTTGGAAGGAATGAAATAAGGCCGGTGGGCTCAGGGATCTCGAGCTGAAAGGGGCGTTAGAGGCCATCGAGCCCACACAGTGAGATTGTGGCTGAGGAAACTGAGACGCAGACGTCACGTTTGTAGTAAGATGCAGGACCAGGGTTTGAATCCGGGTCCTTTGATTTCAAATCCTGTGCAGCGTCACACGTAAATCGTGGACAGAGCCCGTCTGGTGTCAGCGCTCATCTCTGCTGACCCCCAGCCATCTTTTCCAATGAGCCTGCCTCCAAATACACTCCCAGGGTCATACTCTAGGAGGTCACACTCTGTGAGGTCACACTCTGACAGGTCACACTCCACAAGGTCTATTGTGAGATCATACTTTGAGAGGTCGCACTCTGTGAGATCATACTCCACAAGGTCAAACTCTGACAGGTCACACTCTGAGAGGTCACACTCTAAGAGATCACACTTCACGAGGTCACACTCTGAGAAATCACACTCTGACAGGTCACCCTCCACAAGGTCACACTCTGTGAGATCACCCATTTCATGTCTTCTCTTAGTTTATTCCCATGTTCTCTGCCCCCTGCGTGCCCCCTTTCCCATCTTCCCCTCAGTGATTATTTCCATTTAGCTCTTTGTGCCCTCCCCGCAATTGGGAGCTTGGGAGCTTTCTTTGTGTCTTTAATGCTCAGCTCAGTGCCTGGTACACAGCCGGTGCTTAATAAGTGCATTTTTCATTGACTCCTCTTGAGTGCAGGTGCCAGGGAGCTTGAGCTGGGTTTTAAGGGAGCCTCTTTCAGAATTGCCGGATTCTGAGCCCAGGGCTGCGGGAGCGTCTTGACAGAACTGCCTCCATGGGCTGGGCCTCCGCTCTGGGCCTGCTGGGCAGCTCTCCAGGTGGATTAGCGAGTGGGGCCCCCTCCCTTTATGGGGAGGAACCTGAGGCCTAGGGAGCGTGGCAGAGCGCCTAGCCGTGTCTGGGCCTTCCTGCCCCCATCCCCTTGTTCTGGTCCCCCTCTGCACCTTGGAGTCCCCCCTGAACCTCTAGGTCTTCTTTCATCTGCTTTCCATTCTATCAGAACACCGGGACTTTTGCTTAAGTAGTCTCTGGCCCTCCCTAGCCTCCACTGGAGGCCCGGGCCTCTCTGCTCTCTCTTGGGCCATGGCACTGCTTCTCTGGGGGACTCCCCAGGACTGCTGCCCATGATGCCCGAGATACTGCCTGCCTCTCACAGTGCCTGCCTCTCACAGTGCCTGTCTCGCTGTCTCTCCCTCTGCCCTCTGCCCTCCGCCCTCTGCCCTTTCCTCGTTCCTCCCCCCTGGTCAGCAGCCAGGCCCCAAAGCTGAGGCTGGGTGTCCTTTCTGCAGATGCTGGAGAGCCAGAGCCTCCTGCTGGCCACCGCCCTCCTCCTCCTGCTGCTGCTGCTGCTGCTGGCCCGGAGGAAAAAGGACCAGCTGATCCTGAACTGGCATGACGAGGTCTTCACGGCCATCACCAACTTCATCACGGGCATGAACAAGGAGGAGAGGATGCTGAACTGGGTCAAGCAGAAAGCCACCGTGGGCGACCCCAAGAGCGTGGTGGACGCCATCGACCAGTTCTGTTACCAGAAGGAGTGGGCCATGAACGTGGGCGATACCAAAGGTGAGCCCGCCGGGGGACGGGCAGAGGGAGCCCGGGCCCGCCCCCCAAAAGCCCGTGTGCTCTGGGGGAGACGAGAGACCAACATAGGCCTAGTGTGTGCCAGCCAAGCCTTCATCTAGCACCCCACGGTGGACAGGGAGAGCCCCCCCCCATCTTTGGCCTGGAGGGAGCCGGGCCAAAGGGGCAGCTTCTGCGCTCTCCTTGGGTTCTTGGTCTCTGGCTGGCCTGGGCCGGAGGGCCTTTGTACCCTCTGCCTCCCCAGCACCTGGAAGGCTGGCCCTCGGGGGCTTCCCCCCCCCTCGCCAACAGGGACCGGAGCCCTTGGGTCTTACCCTGGAGAGATCAATACAAGTGAGTGCGGTAACTCCAGGGCCTGAACCTCAGCACCTTGGACAGGGCCTGACTAGACTTGTCCACGCCCTGGCTATTCTGAGGGGGTACAGGGGATCGCGGACTATTGGCTCAGGGCAGGAGGAGCCTTAGAACAGGGAATGGGGGGAACTTAGAACAGGGGGTATCAGGGCTGGGAGGGGCCTGAGAACAGGGGGTGTCAGGGCTGGGAGGGGCCTGAGAAACATCTCTTTGATATTAATAGTTGGCATAATGCCCCATGGGAATAGCTGCAGAATAGTCCCGGATCTGCCCATTTTCTAGATGAGGGAGGGGAGGCTTAGAGAGGCTACATGACCACAGGAGCCAGTGGGTGACAAATGGGGCCTCGAGCCCAGCAGGGACTAAGACCACCCAGACTGTCAGTGGATTTGAACCCAGGGCCCGTCCTCTGATTTTCATGCTGCTGTTTCTCCTCTCCCTTGGGTCGCCCCAAGTTCTCTGGTCTAGAAGTCCTGGGCTTTCGGTGGGGGGCTACGAAGTTCGGACCCTGGGCGAGCCCTCAGGGGGCTTACAGTCTACCTGAGGCAGTCAGTTGCACAGCCCCAAGCTCTCCGGCCTGGCCTGGGGTCCTCTGTGAATGGGGAGGGGGCTCTGTGGAGGGGCTGCCATGAGGGTTGGGGGTCACAGAGGGCCTCTGTAAGGGCCACCCCAGGTGGCCCGGCCTGGACCCTCCTCCCCTACATCCTCAGCTCCTGGCAGAGAGCTCTAAGGACGGGCGGCTCACTACCCCCCCCGGGGAAGAGTTGGCAGGTTCCCCCTGACAGGTGGCGTCTGCCCCAAGCCCCCAGTCCTGCTGTCCCTTTCCCCTCCCCATTCCCTCTCTTCCTTTGCCCTCAGGGCTGATCGTGGACAAGGTGGTCGAGGAAGTCAAGCCCAAAGTCCTGCTGGAGCTGGGGACCTACTGTGGCTACTCGGCCATTAGGATGGCCCGCCTGCTGCCTCCCGGCGGGCACCTCTTCACCATCGAGTTCAATGAGAGCTACGTGGCCGTGGCCCAGCAGATAATCCAGCTGGCCGGCCTGCAAGACAAGGTACGGTCCCAGGCACCCGAAGGGAAGGAGCCCCGCGTGGGAAGCCTCAGTTTTCCCCATCTGTGAAATGGGGGGGCCAGACCCAAGTGAGGAAAAGTAGCTGTGGGGTCTGTGGCTAGACTGCAGGGACTCCTTGAACTTGGATTAAAAACCAAATCCATCTTTATTCTCACAAATGTCTGGCTCAAATTTACTATCTTCTCCAATTATTGCAAACCGTTCTTTGGAGAAGAGCTCCAAGGTTCCCCCAGCTGCAGACACAGATCAGAGCTTCTGATCCGGAGTAACGGCAGGGGCTTCCCTCCTGGCGGCTCAGGGTATTTGGATCGTGCCCTCCCAGGGGCTGGCACGGAGAGCAATGACTGCCTGGGAAGTGGGGGCACTTGCAAACCCACAAACCAGGTTCACACAGCTAGGGTGCTTAACTGGCAAAGCTCAAACCCAAAGCTTTTGTTGTTCAGCCATTTTGAACTCTTAGGGATCCATTTTGGGGTTTTCTTGGCAAAAATACTGGAGGGGTTCGGCATTTCCTTCTCCACTGGGTCCCCATTTTCCAGACGGGGATTTAAGGCTACTGGTAGGATTTGAACGCAGGTCTCCCTGATCCTGGGTCCAGAACTCTCCACCATAATAGCAGCTTCTTAGGATTTCAGAATTAGGAGAGACTTTAGAACATGGAACATCAGAGCTGGGAGAGACCTCAGAGATCAGCCAGCCCATCCTTTTATCTTACATAGAGAGAAACTGAGGTCAGTCAACAGGCCTTTATTAAGTTCTGCCTAAGGGCTAGGCCCTGGGGGGTACAAAGATGGGTCAGAGATAACCAGTGCCTGCTATACATAGTGGGAGAGACAGCATGCAAAAAAAAATCATAATGCTGTCCACTTAAACTCTCTTGTGGCTCACTTTATTGTCTGTGACATCTCAGGAAGTCACCCTTTCCTTCCCTCTTTATCCCATTCTCATCAATCTACACACATTGTCCCACCCTGATTAATCTAAGCCCTCTTCTGTTCCCCACCTTGTCTTTTGCTACCCTTTCCCCTCCCTTATCCCTTTCCCATTAATCTTCCACCTTGCTTTATTCCCTCCAATTTTATTTCTTCATAGATTTTGCTGTCCCCTTCATGGTATATATATATATATGTAGTGTTCCCTATTTAACTTATTCCCGACGTGAGTAGTTTTCACAACTACGAGCCCTCGTCCCCGTTCTAATACCTTTGTAACGGTTCTTCCTTCATACCTCATTTATATAACATAATTACTATTTTTATCTTTTCCTACAGAGTATTGCTTTTATGTTCTTTTGGAACCATATCCTATTCAATTCTGCCCCAGTCTTTCTTTTGAGTTACCCAGTTACTGATGTCAATTTAAAATATTTGATATGTGTTTCCATGCACAGCACCTAAACGATTTGTCCATATTGAGTTCCTTGAAATTAATCTTTGATTTGGGGTCTTATATGTTACATTTTCTGGGTTTGGTTGAAACAAAGTCCTGAAAATCTGCACGTTTTTGAATGTCTATTTTTTCCATTCGATATTATGGATAATTTTGCTGCGATGACATTTTTGACTAGCGGCCTAGTTCTTTTAATTTCTGGTACATATTATTCTAGGACCTGCGGTCTTTTATTGGGGTTCTGCTAAGTCCTGTACAATTCTAATTGCAGCTCCAGCATATTTGAATTTTTAAATTTACTTCTTGTAAAATTTTCTCTTTGATCTGGGGGTACCAAAACTTGGCAATAATATTCCTGTGTGTTTTCCACAAAGGATCTCTTTGAGGTGGTCATTGGTAGATTTTTTTCTCTTTCTGCTTTCTCCTCCTGTTCGATCACTCCAGGACAGTTTTCTTTCCTTCTTTTATGTCAAGGTTCCTTTTTTGGTTACAGCTTTCAGGCATATTTTTCTCTTCGTGATCTCTTCTCCAGATCTGTTGTTTTTCTTAAAAAATGTTTAACATTCTCTTCTATTTTTCATTCTTTGTATTGTTTTGTTATTTCTTGGTCTCTCATAGTTTCACGGGCTTCTCCTTGCCCGATTCTAATTTTCCAAGAGTTATTTTTGTTTTTAAGACTCTGTCTCTCCTTTCCAAGTTGGCTAACTCTTTCCCCTAATCACCTTGTTTTTCTTGGATTGGTTTTATTTTTATATTTTTAGTTTTTCTCAATCTCTCACTTGATTTTTAAATTCTTTTCTGAGTTCTTCTATAAATTCTCTCTGGGCTGGGAGCCATTTAATGTTAGTTTAGAGGACAATGTTGGGAAAACTCAGCTGAGACTTCCTCTACTTGGCCATCTTGGCTGCTCCCCCCCCCCCAGTCTCCCCAATCAAGCACTCAATGGATAAATTGGAGCTAATCAGGAGAGGAAGGCTGGGAAAGTCCAAGGGACCTGTCTAAAGGCTCCAGGGCAGAGAGGGGCAGAGACAGGATTCGAACTCAGACCCGCTGGCTCCCGGGCCAGGGCCCAAGCCCTCCTCTCCCTCTCTCAGAAGAGTCCTGCCTGGTCACCAGCAGCGCCCTTTTTCTCCTCTGGGGTGGGAGGACTTTCCAGGGAAGTCCATTATCAGGACTGATAATGTGGCCCAGGAGGTCCGGGCCCAAGTCCCAGGCCTCTCCTTGTCTGTCTTTGGGACTCCGAGCAAGAGCCTGCCCCAGGCCTTAGTTTCCGTCTCTGTGAAATGAGGGGGTTGGGCCAGATGACCCCGAGCTCCTCTGCACCAAGGACTGATGAATGATAAAAGTGTCTCCGTGTCCAGATTTCCATCCTGAGAGGGTCCACAGAGGAAATCATCCCCCAGCTGAAGAAGAAGTATGAAATCAGCACGGTGGACATGGTCTTCCTGGACCATTGGAAGCTCCATTATCTCCCAGACACCAAGCTCCTGGAGGTGAGCGCACACGGGGGTGGGCTGGCGGCTGCTTCACTGCTTGGGCTTGCCGAGAAGGGGCGGTGAGGTCCCACGGAGAGAGCTCGTGGCGAACCCCACAGCCGGAGAGCTCCGTGGTGGCGGTCCTGGGCAGACCGAGGGGGGAGGCTGGGGCTCATGCGCTTCCTGAGCCTCCGCCTCCTCCTCCTCATGCTTACGCTGAATAGATGGATATTGTCACGTCTGTGGCAGGGTGTCCCCTCAATAAGACGGGAGCTCTGGGGCCACTTTCTCTGCGCCAGCATGGAACTTGACTATCGCAGGCGCCATGGATCTCCAAGGATGCGGCGAGACCGGCCAGCAATCTTTCCTGTTCTCTGTTTCTGTCATTTACACTAATCTCTGCTGGACACACAGATGGTCTCGCCATATACTGCAAATTCATACATTATATTTTTTATATATGTGTGTGTGTGTGTGCGTGTATAGATTATATTTTATATGTGTGTATATACATATATAAAAATTATATATCTGTTTGTACATGTATATTATATAATATATATATTATAATATATATAATATAGTTTATATACTAAATTATATTTTATGTGTGTATATACATATATAAAAATTATATGTTTGTACATATATATTATAGATATGTGTGTGTATATAAATGATATTTGATGTATATGTATGTATATATACATGTATACATGTGTGTGCTTATATACAAAAATTATATTTTATATGCATGTATATACACATATGTATGTATATATACTCACATATAAATTATATGTATGCACATATATATCATATTGTATATATGTATATGTGTGTATGTGTATGTATAGGCATTATTATATATATGTATATATGTATTGTTTACATACAAAATTATATTTTATATGTGTATGTATATATACACATATAAATTCTATCTGTGTGTCCATATATATATTATATTATATATATGTGTGTGTGTATGTGTATATGTATGTGTGTGTGTGTGTGTGTCCACATGGAAAACTCTTCTCTATTTAAAACCTCCCACCACCACCACCAGCCATGTGGAGAATACTTGCTCTCCCAAAGGGGCGTTTCCAGGGACACCTGAGCCCATTCTCCCTGCGCCTCACTTAAATCCGCTGGCGTCTTTCCCGGATAATTAATAACTCGGTGTACGCAGCTCCAGTGGCGGCCGCATTTGGCAGCTCCTTTATTTCCTAAGAGCTTTCTCCAGTGATCTCAAAACAAAACTTGCGCTCTATGAGTATCAAATTATTCATGTGCTCCAAGGACAGCGCGCCATCCCGGGCTGGCACCCGAAGAGGGGCCCGTCAGATCCACAAGGCGCCGAGGTAGTGATGGCGGCCGTGGGGGTGACGGTGCCCCTGAGGATGATGGCGCCCCTGGTACCTGGGGCCTGCAAAGCGCTTCCCTCCCATGGGCCCTGGGGAAGCCCCCAGACTCGGAGAGAGTTGATGATCTGGTGCAGGGGCAGCATGGGCACGGGGACTGCAGTCCCCGGAATGGCTCCTGTCTCTCGTGTGGCAGGGCCTGGAAAGGCCCTGGGAGCCCGGTAGGAGCAGGACTCTTCCTCCTTACTGGGGAGAAGTGAAATGGACGCTGGTGACGGGGCCAGATGGGGGGGGCTGCTGTCCCCCAGCCCACCTGAGAGGCTGAACACCCACGGGTGGGGGGGCTCCAAAACGCGGGAGGGGCGGTCTGGGGAGTTGGCCCAGGAGAAAGCTTTGACAGGATTTTACTTTCAAAGGGCAAACTTTAAAAAGGAACACGGAAAGGCTCTCTGCAGACCTGGCCCTTAATGGCGCCCACCTGGCTGGGTTACCTGATCCGCCGCCAGCGCAGGTGCCGCCGCCTCTCGCGTTCTGGGCCTCCCGCCAGCGGTTTAGCTGGAAGGTGACCTTGAGCAGGGACTGGAGGGTCCCTGGGGAAAGATTCAAGGCCAGACCCAAACAGCTGCACTTTCCTGTCCTTCTTCCAAAGTTTGTACCTTGGAGGCCCCAGCTGGGCCTGGGAAAGAGGCAGAGGAGTGCCCAGGGTCACTGGTCTCGGGGCCCATGGGGAAAGCACCCCTCCTGTTAGCCATGGGGAGTGGGGGTGGGGCAGGGCAAGGCAGCAGGCATTTATTAAGTGCTTTCTGTATACCAGGTCACTCACTGCACTAAACCTGTGAATACAAAGCTAAGCAGAAAGGTGGCTCGGGCCCTCAAGGTGATTATTGAAGTCATCACATGGAAGGGAGCTAGAAAAGGGGCAGGGAGGGGCTGGGGGAGGGGCACAGTAGGCAAAGTCTGGGAAGATAATCTGGCAGGATCTGTATAAGGCAGCTGAGGCCCGGCCGGAGCCTCGGGCCAGGAGGTGGGAGACCCGGGTCCAACCTGGCCTCCGGAAGCTGGCTGAGGGACCCTGGGCACCCCCGGCCTGCCCGCTTCCTCATGTGGAAAAGGAGATAGTAATGGCCCTGCCCTCCCAGAGTTAGGGTAAGGATCCAGCCAGGTAATGTTGGCAAAGTGCTTCGGGATCCGAAGAGTGCTAGGGGCGTGCTAGTGACCGGAAATTAAAAATCAGTAGTGTCTGTGATGTGTGTGCCCATGTGCCCGTGTGCCCGTGTGTCAGTATTAGGTGTGCAGTCTGTTGTGTACCTGTGTGCAATGTTATTTGTGTGTCTGTTGTGTAGCATGTGTGTGTAGGGCTGGGAAGTCGGGGCGAGGGAGGGGCAGTTATTACGGTAACAGCAGCCCCCCACCTGGCTCCCCCTGCCAGCAGCCTCCCCCCTGCCAGGAGCCGGCCTCAGCCTGGGGGAACAGGCTCCCGGGGCGCAGGGATTTCAGCCGCCCTTGGGAGGGATAAGTCCATAGAAAAGCCGGGTAAGCCAGCCCGGGGCCTGGCCGAGGGCTCCCCGAAGCCTCCGTGGGCCAGTAACGAGGGGAGCATGCCGTCTCCTAAGCTCCAGCTGCTGGGGGTACGGCCCCTCAGGGTCCAGAGCCTCCTAGCAACCCCCCCCCCAGCTCTCACTCAGCAGACTCCGGGCTACCATGAGAAATGGGGGGGCTCCCTTTCTCCCTTCATTTTGACGCCAGGGGACGTTTTGGGGGTGGTTACGCCGGCCGCTCCCTGGGAGGGGCAGGGAGGCAGAAACGTTGACTGACGCAGGGGCCGTTTGAAAAAGAGCAATAAGCAGAAATAGCCCCCCCCCCCCGTAAAAAGAAGCAGGGAGCCCCAAATCCGGGCTCTGCGGCGGCGGCCGTTCCCTGCTCTCCGGGCCCGAGTCTTCGCCACCTCGTTGGCGTCTGTCCTTACAGCCTTGGCAGAGACGCCGGGCAGCGCGCGCCAGCTGGACGCAGGCAGGAGCGCTGGCACTGCCGAGCTGCCACCGAGGCTGCCGGGGTCAAAGGGAGGGCCTTCCAGGCCGAGCCCGGGTCGCTCTGGGCCCCTCGGGCCTGGGGGGAGCCACTGAAACACTTAGTACATAGCTCACAATTTCAGCCTTTTTTAAAATTGTCTCGTCCACACCTTCCGCCCCACCTGCCACCTGCCACCTGCGCCCAACAAGTCCCGGGTCCTGCGGGCCACGCCCCAGGCCGAGCCGGAGCCTCCTTCTGAGCCCCGCGGGCCTCGGCTTCCTGGGGGGGGCCGGAAGTGGCTCATTGCGGTCCGGGGCCTGGGGAGAACAATCCCCAAGTCCATCTCCTTTCTTCTAATTATTTTTCCGCTCCCGTTGCATTCTGGGTTGTCTCCCCTTCCCAACCCCTTGTTTCCCGGAGGCGGAGAGCTGATCAGATGGATTCTAGATGGGGGGAGAATAGGGAGCCCCGGAGGTGTTAAGCCCGGGGCGGATTGGGGGATGGGCAGCTCCCAGCGTGGGAATTCCCTCCTCCAAGGCAGGGTGGCCTCCAAGTGTTCATGACACTAAACACCTCGAGGATTGTGGGAAATACCGAACAAAATAAAAATACGATAAAACAGCTACGGTCGTACCTTAAAACGCAGCCGCGGGCCGGCCCCTGTGCGGGCCGCCCCACATCCGTGTGACCATGGGCCTGTCTGTGCCCATTTGCAGAGGAGAAAACCGAGGCCGAGGGCTTAAGTGGTCTGCCCTGGGGCTCCCAGCTCCCACCTAGCTCAGCCATGGGGAAGCTCCGGCCCTGGATTCGAATCCTGACGCCACCCTCCGTGGGGGACCTCCTCTCGGGCACCTCCCCAGGGCTGCTCCCATCTGAAGCCAGATTCGAACTCGGGTTTTCCTGGGACTCCACGCCCAGTGCTCGCCCCCCTGGGCCACTGAGCCGCCCCCACAAGGAGGAGGGAGCCCCCAGTCCCTGCCTGTGGGGGTGCCAGAGAGCTCAGCCTTTTGGGGGGGGGCTTCCTGCCCCTGTGGCTATTCCTCGGTGGTCCCATATGCCAGGGGGACAGAAGAGGAGGAGGTGACCCCCCCAGACCCTGGGCCCACCACAGCTGGCTTGCGGGTCACCTCCTGGCCCTGCCTCCTGGGGCCTCTCAGTCCCCGAGGAGGGTGCCGTTCCCAGAATCCCACTGTCCCAGGGTTCTCGGAGAGCAGCTCTGAGGCTCGGGGGACGGGGCGGTTCCCATGGGCCCAGGGGGCAGCTGCCACTGCCCATGAGCTCCCAGGGACCGTCCCTCCCTCCACCCACAATCCAACCCGAGTCGGGGGCTTTTAGAGAGGGGCGCTTCCTGAGGTAGCGGTCACAACAGCTGGGAAAGACAGGGCCCCCCCAAAGTCTGGGGGATACAGGCTCTCCCTCCGAGGGCGGCCCAGAGGGATGTTCTGAGCCCCCATGGGGGGAGGGCCATTCCCACTTTTCTCTGAAAGTCTCTGTGGCTGGGGGGGATTCCCTGCAGCCCCCTTGGGGTTCCTGCCCTGGCAGAGCCCTCTTAGATCTTGTTCGGGCTCCATGTGCGTTCCGGGTGCAGGCGCTGCGGCAGCCGGGGGCTCCCTGTGCCCATAAGGCTGAAGGCTCCCGGGCAGTTAATGAAGCCGCCCCAGGGGATGGCAGGCAGGTGGAGTTATCCTGGCTTCAGGGGTGCTGCCACATGCTCCCCAAAACCCGCGGGTGTCCTCCTGTTTTGTTGACCCCGGCCACGGGCCTTCTGAAGCCAGGGCCCCGACTCTGGGAGGGACAACCCGCCTCCCCCTCAGCCTCAGTTTTCTCCTCTGCAGAAGGGGGGTGCGGCCTCTGGACTGCTTAGTTCTCAGAGAGCCCTCGGTCAGGGATGTGGGGCAGGGGGAGGCGGGCGCCCCGGGCCCCACTTCTGCCTGACCCCCCGGCCTCTGCCCTTGCAGGAGAGCGGACTGCTCCGGAAGGGGTCGGTGCTCCTGGCGGACAACGTCATCTTCCCCGGGACGCCCGAATTTCTCCAGTACGTCCGGAGCCACAAAAGCTTCGAATGCACCCACTACCCCTCCAAGCTGGAGTACCTGAACATCCAGGACGGCCTGGAGAAAGCCGTGTTCTTGGGCTGAAGCTCGCGGCCCCAGGCGTGGGAGAGGGCGCTGGGACCCCTGAGCCTGGCCCGGGCCCCTGGGGCCTCAGGAGCCTTTTCTAATTTCTTCAAGTAAAAAATCCATCCTCCAACCCCCTGGCAAGCCTGTCGGAATTTTGTTTTCTAGAGTTTCTGAGGTCTGTCGGACCCAGGCCCGCCCGGCCCGGCCCGGGGCCCCGGATCGGCCCTGAGGTCCTGCTTTCCCAGCAGACCCGTGGCTCCATCCCCTGGCATTTATTTGTGCCTTGGAGATTGACCAGACTTGGAGCCCCTCAGGGCCCCCCAGCTCCCAGAAGGCCCCGGGGCCCCCACTCAAGTACCTCCCCCCTCCTCCCCCAGTACTTTCTGCAATTCACTTAGTTCCCACCAGGGGACAGCAGGCGTCCCGCTCTCCAGGGCGCCCTTAGCATCCATGGGGGAGAGCTGGGAGGGGCGGTGGGCTCCGCCATCCAGGTCACCCCTCTTATTCCTTTTGGGGAAACTGAGGTCGCGGCATGGCCGGAGGCCGCCCAGGCTTTCAGCCAGGCGGGATCTGAATTCCAACCCCGGTTCAGGGTTCTTCCTCAGCGGCTGCAGCTCGCACCCAGGGCCAGCGTTCCTTGGAGCACGCTCTCTGAAACGCCAGTTTGCCTTTAATTCTCTTAGTCTGCACTTGGACCTGCCAGACCTCCTGGAGGCCTCCGTGGCTCTGCCCGGGGCTGGTGCTCCCCAGTGCCTCCATGGTCCTCTTCAGGGCTGGTGCTCCCCAGAGCTAACATGGTCCTCTTCAGGGCTGGTGCTCCCCAGAGCTAACATGGTCCGGAGCCAGGGATCGTCCTCCCCAATGTCCTCCATGATCCTCTCCAGGGCTGGTGCTCCCCAGAGCCTCCATGGTCCTGCCCAGGGCTGGTCTCTCCCAGAGGCCTCCATGACCACCCCTGCCCTGAGCAGGGACTTCCCACTGGGAATCCCCGGGCTGAGGGCACTCCCCTCCCCCTCTCAGCTCCTCCTGTCCTCCCTGCCTTGCAACATAATGAAGCCGAAAAGACCTGAGGGTCCAAGACCTCCCGGGGCAGGACCATCCATCCTCTTAGAGTCAAGCACCCCACTCCCCCAGCAGCTCCCCCAAGGGCCCCCCAGTACCCCCCAGCAGCTCCCTAGCTCCAGCTTTGTTTCAGCCGAGCCCCAGCCCATGAGCAGGGCTTGCCAGCCCCAGGTCGCCCTCCCCGGGCAGCAGCGACTGCGGCCCCTGTAGAGTCGGGCGGGGGCCAGGGGAAGGTGGAGGCAGAGAGGGAAGGGGGGGAGCCCCGAGGACTCCGCGCCTCTGCTCCCCACTCTCTAGCCTGGTTGGCTGAAGTGCTGGGGGATGAGGGTGGGGATCCTGCCTTGTTACCCCCACCCAGCTCCCTGCTGCCTCCTCTTCATCCTACCAGTGCCCTTGGACCAACACTGCTGTCCTGGGAAGGGGAAGGGGAGGGAAGAGGGGCAGGGGCGGCCTGCCCCCCCACTCCAGCCCTCCTTTCCCCCTCTCTCCCCTCTCCTCCACTCTAACTCTCCCCTCCCCTCACTCCTGCACTCCAGCCCCCCCCTTCCCTTTGCTCCTGTCTCCCTTGGGCTGAGGAGGTGGGCTGCAGGACAGGTCTCCCACCACCAGAGGGCCTTCCAACCTCAGACTCAGGAGACTGAGCTTGTGGGGAGTGCGTGGCTCAGATCTCTGGGCCCCGGATTTTAGGGGTGCTCTGACTTAACTGGGCATCTCTGGAGCACTCGGGGTGGGATCCCCCAAGAACTGTGGGGAAATGGATTCAAAAACAACGTCCCAACACTCCTGGCTTCAGAAAACTCTAGACCTTCCCAAGCCTTAAGGATCCTCTGGTCCAGATCTTTTTCCAGATAAGGAAACTGAGGCTCGATGAGGCCACGTGAAGTTCTCTCACTTGTATGTTCAGAGAGCCCTTTGGCTCTGATCGCTCCCCAAAGGTGGTCCAAGCCAGCTTGGGTTTGTCACATAAAAGAAAGTTTTTAAACAGAATTTCAACTTGTTTTCAGCAAAGTTTCTTCCATTTGTCGCCCCAAGAGTTTCTGCTCCAAGTGGCAGAGACAGAAAGAGAGGAAAGAGGAAGAAAGAAAAGGAAGAGAGGGGAGGAAGGGAAAGGAAAGGGAGGGAGGGACAAAGGAGAGAGGGAGGGAGGGATGGAGAGAAAGGGAAGAGAAAGGAAAGAAATAGGGGAGAAACAGACTAAAAACAGGAGAAAAGGAGAGAAAAGGAAGAGAAAGGAAAGAAATAG